>CATKHJ010570378.1:0-18976 GCA_949750685.1 Vernicia montana | reverse complement strand
ATGATTTTTAATAAAGATCTCTTAGTCGGCGCATGCCAATTTTGTTCACCAACTTTTCAAATGTGATTGTAGGGAGTGCCTTTGTAAACAAATCTGCCAAATTATCAATAGATCGAATTTGATGAACATCTAAAATTCCTTACTTTTGAAGCTCATGTGTGAAAAAGAACTTTGGCGAAATGTGCTTGGTTCTATCTCCTTTAATGTATCTTCCCTTGAGTTGTACAATACAATCAGCATTATTTTCAAATAGCACTGTTGGACTTCATTTATCAAATTGAAGATCACATGTTTCTTTGATATGTTGGATCATAGATCTCAACAATATGCATTCTCGACTTGCCTCATGAATGGCTAATATTTCAGCATGATTGGAAGATGTGGCAGTAAGAGTTTACTTTGTAGAACGCCAAGATATAGCAGTGCCACCATATGTAAACAAGTAATATGTTTGTGATTGAGCTTTATGTGGATCAGATAAATATCCAACATCTGCATATCCAATTAATTCTGACTTCGAGTCTTGCAGATAAAATAAACTCATATCTGATGTACCACGTAAATAACGAAGTACTTGTTTAACACTATTCTAATGTCTTCGAGTTGGTGAAGAACTATATCTTGCTAGTAAACTAACAGAGAATACTATATCAGGTATTGTACAATTAGCAAGATACATTAATGCATCAATTGCACTAAGATATGGTACTTCTGGACTAAGTATTTCTTCACCATCTTCTCGAGGACGAAAATGGACCTTTTTCACATCAAGAGATCGAATAATCATAGGAGAACTCATTGGATGAGATTTATCCATATTAAAACGTTTTAATATCTTTTCAATATAAGCTGACTGATGAAAAAATATCCCTCCAAATAAATGCTCAATCTGCAGGCTGAAACAAAATTTTATTTTTCTCAAATCTTTTATTTCAAATTCATTTTTTAAATAAGTTATTGTCTCTGTTAACTCTTCATGAGTCCCAATAATATTTAAATCATCAACATAAACTGCAATTATAGTAAAACCAGAATTTGTTTTCTTAATAAAAACACATAGACAAATTGAATTGTTAGTATATTCTTCCTTCAAAAGATATTCACTAAGGTGGTTATACTACATTCGTCCAGATTGTTTTAATCCATACAAAGATCTTTGTAACTTAATTGAATACATTTTTCGGGATTTTAAATTGCATGCTTCAGGCATTTTTAGTCCTTCAGGGACTTTCATATAAATGTCATTATCAAGTGATCCATATAAATAAGCTGTAACAACATCTATAAGTTGAAGTCCTTCTAAACTAGCCAGACTAATTAAAAATTTGAACGTAATTGTATCCACAACTAGGGAATAAGTCTCCTCATAATCAACACCAAGCCTGTGTGAGAAACCTTGTGTTACAAGTTGTGCTTTGTATCTCACAATTTTATTTTTTTTCATTACGTTTACGCACAAAAATCCATTTATAGCCTACTGGCTTAACATTTTCAGGTGTTACAACAATGGGCCCAAAGACTTGGTGTTTTTCTAATGAATTTAATTCTGCTTAAATTGCGTCTTTCCATTTTGGCTAATCATCTCTATGTCGATATTCATTAACGGACTTTGGTTTAATGTCCTCACTTTCTTTTGCAATATCAATTGCTACTGTATATGCAAATACATTGTCGATAATAGTTTCACTTCGGTCCCATCTCCTTCCTGAAGTGACATAATTGATTGAGATCTATTTGCTTTCATTACTTTCAGGTACCTGAAACTCTTCTGGAGTTATTTACTCATCTATGTCAACTATTTCTATTATAGGCTTTTCATGAGCATCAATGGAATTGTCACTTTATTTATTTTGTTCCTTTTTCTTTCTTGGATTTTTATCCTTGGAACCGAGTGGTCTACCACGCTTCTGGCGTGTCATGGACTCATTTTCCATAGTATTAACATATTGTCCTACTGGGACATCAATTCTAATTGGAGCATTTTCAACTGGTATATGAGATTTAGTAACTCTTTTTGGATCACATAATGCATCTGGCAATTGGTTTGCTATACTTTGCAAATGAATGATCCTTTGAACTTCTATTTCACATTGTTTTGTATAAGGATCAATATGATTTAATGATGGCTCATTCCAAACAATTTGTTTCTCTAATTGCTTGTTTTTTCCCCCCAATTTAGGAAACATAACCTCATTAAAATGACAATCATTAAATCTCACAGTAAAAATATCTCCCATTAATGGTTCAAGATACTTAATTATAGAAGGGGATTCATATCCAATATATATTCCCAATCTCCTCTGAGGTTCCATTTTTGTGCGATGTGGGGGGCAATGGGGACATAAACAGTACATCCAAAAATTCTCAAATGAGAAATATTTGACTCCTGGCCAGAAACCAACTGTAATGGTGAACATTTATGATAATTAGTTGGCTTGATGCGTATAAGAGTTATTGCATGTAAAATTGCATATTCCCAAGCAGAAATTGGGAGGTTTGTTTTTATAAGCAATGGTTTAGCTATTAATTGAAGATGTTTAATAAAAGATTCTGCTAGACCATTTTGAATATGAACATGAGCTACATGATGTTCAACTGTTATTCCAATTGACATGCAATAATTATTAAAGACCTTCGATGTAAATTCACTAGCATTATTAAGACGAATTGTCTTAATGGCATAATTTGGAAACTGTGCTCTTAATCGAATTATTTGAGCAAGTAATCTAGCAAATGTCAGATTTCGAGTTGATAATAAACATACATGTGACCATCTTATTGATGCATCTATTAACACCATAAAATATTTAAATGGTCCACTTGGTGGATGAATTGGTCCACAAATATCACATTGTATACGTTCCAGAAATTTAGGTGATTCATTTTGAATTTTGCTTGGTGATGGCCTAATAATTAACTTTCCTTGAGAGCAAGCCGAACACGAAATTTCATTAGATTGAAAAATCTTATGGTTCTTCAATAGATGGCCATATGAGCTCTCAATAATTTTTCGCATCATTATTGATCCAGGATGACCTAGTCGATCATGTCAAATAAGAAAAATATTTGGGTCTGTAAACTTCTGGTTTACTACCACATTTGTTTCAATTATACGTATATATGTGTAATATAAGTCATAAGAGAAAGCATGTAATTTCTTTAATACACATTTTTTGTCCATTATGAAAGTTGTAATATAGAGATATTCTATATTTCCCACATATTTTGTCTCAATATGATATTCATTTCGGCGAATATCTTTAAAACTCAATAAATTTCTGCAAGATTTAGGAGAGAATAATGCATTTTTAATTAAGAAATATGTCTCTACAGGTAGTAATATATTAGTTATTCTGGAGTATTCAATTATTCTTTTACTATCAGATATTGTATTAACATAAGTTTCTCCCATTGTTAGGTGAGAAAAATGTTTCTTATCTTTTAATATGGTGTGCGTGGTTACACTATCTGCAAGACATAAATCTGCGTTATTTGTTCTTAATCCTACTAATGATTGAGTAGGATCCATAATATCTCGCGCTGATAACGTGTTGTAAAATAAAAAATAATTATAGAGAAAATAAAAAGAGAGAATAGAATAAGAATAAAAGATAATAATTTGTGTATATAATTTCATTGATTATAACACCTATTTATAGGTGTAAAATGTTACAGAGATAGAAATAGAAAAAGAGTTCTATTTACATAAGAATATCTATCTATAGAGATAGGATAGACATACAATCCAAATACACCACTTAAATATTATTACAACATATATATAATTTTTTTTTTTTTTTTTTTTTTTTTTTTTGTAAATTTGGCTCTGACTCAAATTTGAGACATTAAGTTTTAGAGAGTTTTAATTCATAAAAATTTTACTTCAGTTCTATTAAACTAAAGATCATTGGTATTTTAAATTTAGTTTGAAGTTTAATTAAAATGATTTTTTATATATTTTAAGTTCAATTTTTATTGAAAAATTATATAAAAATAAATTTCACATTTTAAAATAAATAATAATAATAATAAAGAAACTGGTCATTATTTAATTGTTGTCTTCCCCAAAATTCATTTTGATATGCTTCATAATTTATCAAACACATTAAATTTAACTGTTGAAATACAAATGTTGAAGACTGACACTCATTCACTAATCCAAGAAGGGGTAAATTGGTGTAGATTGTATTTTCCCATCTACTTTCAAAATGAACCACTTGCATTTCGTGTTAACTAATGATATCTAAATCTTCCATATATAGTAGAAGATGCATCTAAATCAATAGGTTATAGAAAACATATTCATAAAAGCTGGTATCTACATTTTCATCAGTTCAGAGAAATAGTTTAAATTCAGAACAAGCAGGCTCACCATTCACAAAGTCAAAAGATTTCATTATTGCCAAAGGGGACACATTTTATTTCTCAAACATAATTTAATTGGGAAAAAATAATTAATTAGCTCAATAGCATTGACTTTCACTGGTTCCATACATACATATATATATATATATATGATCAACTTGTTTCATTGCTCTCAACTTGGCTACTTGTCTCTGCCTTATCTTCAGATTCTTCTGATTTGCTTGCAGGTTCCACATTCTCAAGCTTTGAGATACGAAACATTGCAAGGTGAATATCACCTGCAAACAAAATAAACCCACATTATTTCAATCATAAATTTGGTATTATGGAACTTAGAAGCTATATAATACATATTCAACAATCCCATCTCTCTATGCTTATCATGTCTTAAAAAGTTGCCTCTAATTTTGATCCTACTCAATCAAAATAACATGGTTTTGAATACGTTGATTGAAAAAAATCATTCTAAAACTAATTTTTTAATGATTTTTAAGCAAAATTTTCTATATAATACTAGATTTTTTTAATAACAATTTAAACAGTAACACTAATTGAGACTTCAATCTAAACGGTAAATATACTAATATTCTTTTAAAAATAATCACTAAAAATGAAAGAGATAATGAGTACTGGATGAGGTAACAGTTAAATACCAAATGTGATATAACTTCCTGGTGGTACAGAGACAACAACTCCAGGTCTCAGCTTCTTCTCATTAATAAATGTCCCATTAGTACTATCTAAATCTGTAACTAAGAGACTTCCTTCCTTCTTTTGAATACGGGCATGAACACCAGATACTGTTAAAATTACAAACCTTTTTTTACATTAAAATTAACCAAAGTATTGTATTTAATTAGCTTTAATTAACAAATCGCAATCAACTATATACCTGTTGCAACTGGAATCACTACATCTGCCTTGTCAGGAAGACGACCAATTGTCACTTCACTCTGGATATATATAATTAATTAATGTTCAAGAAAGGGTCTACTTAATTATTAATTAATAATTAACAACTAATTAGATATATAGATACTCACAGAAACAATTTCAAATGCATCAGGCATTTTAACCTTAAATCCTATGTGCCTTGTATCTCCATCACCTATATATAATTTAATCAATTTGTTATTCTTCCAAATAAAAACACACAAAAATAATAATAATAATAATAAAAGGGGAATTGTCATCTAGACTATGAGATTGTGAGTTTGATCTATTGAAAGTATAATTAACGAAAAATAAAAAGAGAAAAGAAAAGAAAAGAAAGCACTGACCAACAGGTTCAAGAAGCCATCTATCTTGAAAATTAGTGAATGTGGTTTCAGCCTCAGAAGCATGAACAGCACCAAGATTTATCTGCTTTCTTGATTTAATCCTAATACCATGGAGCTGTGTGAAAAGGGTGTTTGGACTTGGAGAATGAAAAGGGATTGAACTATGAGAAAGAAGAGAAAGTTTAGAATTATGAAAAATGGGTGGTGAAACAGAGGCATGGGCAAGAGACTGTGCAGCTATATCCATTTCTGCCCAAAAAAAAGAAAAATCTCTGTTGATCTGTGACACTAAAACAGAGTAATATGCAGTGTGAAGTATGCGGTAACCATTTAATGCTCTGACTAATATGCGGATAGGATAACCCAAATTTTCTTTCTATTTTCACTTTTTAGCTTTTCCATAGTACTGTTGGGAAATATATATATATATATATATATACATTTTTTTAGGGAAACTGTTGGGAAATATGTTGATATGAATTTTAATTAAACAATATTTCTTTTATAAAGTATTATATTTTTTTATTTTTATAAAGTATCATATGAGAAGTCAAATTAATTACTTGTAATTTTTTTAAAGTTTATGCGAGTGTGTGTGTAGATGTTCATGAAATATTATAACAAATGTATTTTTAATTACTTTTGTTGGTAAAATCAACATTAATGTATATCAATTATATATCAGATATGATGAATTTTTCTTCTTACTAATTTTGTATTGTTTTATACTTCCTTTGTATTTTTTTATTTTTATTAATAATATGCTTGCTTTGGCGTTAGATGATGTTGAGTGGTATGAATGTGTCAGCTTAGCTGTGATATTCTGATCCATCTTCTAATTCTTCCAGGCAAATTTCATTAAAAAAAAAATTGTACTGTCTTTGTTAAAATATATTAATAAGAGAGTATGTCTAGAAAGTTTGAGTTTCTCGGACAGAGATATCAAAATGTGTTGTTGGGTCGTGTTCGTGTCGGGTTGATTTACTCATATGACACAATTAAGGTCAATACGATCCATTTATTAATCGTGTCACTCTAACACAACACGAAAATTAAACAGGTTACACAAACACTACACATATAACTCGTTTATTTAATTGGGTCGTATACGAGTAATGAACCTAACACAATCCATTTAACCTATATAACATTTATAACCTGAAAAATATAACATATTTGTTACAGAAATCAATTGTAATATTATTCACAAATCAAATCATGATTAAAATTATAAATTCATTAAAAATTTCATATTTCATATGTTCTTCAAATATTCAAGCAAGCACAATTAAACAAATGTAAATAAGATTTTATTTGTCTCTTTCAATGCAATATAAATGAATATTTTAACCTTTAATATTACTAAAAAATATGCAAGTTATAAATTAGTTGGGTTAGATTAACACGACATGTAAAATTAATCGGGTTATAACGAATTAGCGGGTTAATCTGTTATACAACTTGTTTTAAGCCGTGTCATAAACAAGTTAATCCGTTTACCGATACGGACCTGCTAAATCTCAATCCTAACTCAAAAAAATTTCGTATTTAGCGAATCAGATCAGTGTGTCATGACTTTTTTTTTCTTTTTTTTTACACCCCTCGTACTATAATACTTTTAAAGGAAAAAATAATAATAATCAGTGATGAGTTAAGAGGGGCTGGCCCTCCAAACAATTATTTTTTTTAATATTTTGTGTGTAATATATATATATATATATATATATATATATATATATATATATAGATTAAAAATATGAAATTAGCCCCTAAATATTTTTTTTTCATGTTTTCAATATGTATATATAGAGCTGAAAAATAAAATTAATCTTCAAAATAATTAATTTATCAAAATATTAGATTAAATTATACAAAATAAAATTTAAATTTAAATATTATACTCTAAATTTCTCGTATTATACAAATTGTAATTGAAATTGAAATTTTATATTTTTTTTAGGTTATATAAAAACGTAAATATTATAAATCTTTTTGTATGATTTATAGTATTATTTCAGCTTAAGTACTTTCCTTTCAGCTTTAGAAATAGCCTTATTAATAAGAATTAACTTATATAAGTTAAGATCTATCCTTCAATATCATAACCTTTTTCTTAATAATAAAATAAAGGATTATTTTAAAGCCAAAGGATGATTTAATTCCGAATTAAAAGACAAAAGTTTTAAAAATTTTGTAATGGATCAATGGAAAAGTTGTTAAGGAGTCATTATCAATATAAATAGGATTTAGCTTATATTAGATGGTCACTTATGAGTTATACTCAATAAAATTTGATCAATTAACCTTTTTAAAAAGTATAGATGTAATTTTTTAAAAAAATTTATTTAAAAAAAATTAGAAAATTAATAAATAATTTTTATTATAAAAAAATTTAAAACTAAACAATTGAAATAAATACATAGAGAGTATTGTCATTTTAAATATTTTAATAATATCTTTATTTTGATTTTATAATACATTTTTCATACATCAAGTGAAAAAATTTATACAATGATTTTTTTTTTTTATTTTAAGGTGAAAATAATTATTATATTTTTTTTTATGTGAGAAGTGAATGTTCTAAAATTAGCCCCTCCATTAAAATTATTTTGGATTCATCCCTAATAATAATGATTTATGAAAATTGATTGGTGATTATAATAGTAGGAAAATATCTAATAATATTTATATGACTCTTTAATTGATTTAAAGCTTTCATAGTAAGTACACTTTTATTTAAATATTTATTTGTTTCAAATAATTTTTGCCTTTGTCAATTTCTTGATAATAAAATTTTATTTTAATATTTATTTGTTTTATATAATTTTCCTTGTCAATTTCATGAATTTAAAATGTACAATAAAATAAAGAGTTAAAATACAATTTTAGTCTCTTACATTTGGGACAATTCTCCATGCTTGGATCAAAATTCAAAACTAGGCGCCTCTGCTATTTTTTGACAATTATGGTAAGATGTTTACATATATACATCAACATTCACAAATTATATTAAAAACTTGTTGAGTATAGTGCTTAAAAGAAAAAAAAAATATTTGTTATAAATTAAAATTTTATATTTTTAATTTCATGAAATTGGATATTTAAATAAAAATTTATAAAATTTACAAATCAACTCTAAAATTAATAAGGATATAAAATACTAAAATTAATAAATTTTAAATATAATCTAGTAAAATTATATATCTAAAATAATTTTTATAGTCAATCTATGGATTTATTTCAAATATTATGTAAATACCTTTTCCAATCTCATTGAAGGCATCTTAAAAACTATCCACGTGATTTAAAAAAAAAAAAAAAAAATCCACGCTGAAATTTAAATAAATAAAAAAAATTCATTTCTTATAATGTGTCTAATTGAAAATGAAGGTAAATAATATATTTATTTGTCAATTATGTTTAGTAAAATGAAGTGGATTGTTAGAAAATATAATGAAACATAAATGAAGAAAATTGTGAATTAAAATCTTATTTCCTTATAATATAGATGTGGGCTTCTTTTGTTAATTATAATAAGGCTTAATGCATATTTTCTTCTATGAACTTAATATTATTGGTCATTTTGTCTCATGTACTATAAGAATTATCAATTTAACTTTTCAATTTGGCAAAATGTTAACTTCTAGCCCCTAAATGTTCAGTCAACACCGAGCGTGATTGCAAATGCAAGTGAAGCAAGTAAACATTTTAAAAAATAAGATTTGATGTGGATTAAAAATTTTATTATTTTTTAATTAATCCTCCCAACAAGAAAATCCCAATTCATATTAAATCCCTAATTTCTTTGCTCTCTCTTTGTTTATGTCACAATCTCACTCACTGGACTTCAATTTTGGTTTTCTCTCTGGGTTTTCTCTCTTGAGAGAGAGAGAGAGAGAGAGAGAGAGAGAGAGAGAGAGAGAGAGAGAATTTGTATATGGTCTCTCTATGTAGCTTCATTTCCTATTATTGGGTATTATTATAATTGGGGTTTCGATTTAGTTAAGAATTTTCATTTATGAAAGTCTCAAATTCTTAGATCTCTTTGATATGATTTTTTTCAATTTTTATAATAATTACTTTTTGATTCAAGTATGATCACTTGTAACCCAATAACAAAATATTTTCCTTCACTTTCTTGGGAAAATTCAACTTCTTTATCTCTCTTCACTCATTTCTAATAATACCTATTAGTTATTTTTGCATTTCCAGATATATTATCTCCATTATTGTACTTCTTATTCAAGATTTTGCTCAAATTTTACAGCTTCAGATGGGTTTGTTTATGTATCAAAAATCTTTCTTTTATTTTTATTGGGTTTTTTTTATTAATTTAATGTGTATCAAAAATATCACGGCCTATTATTGAAGCTTCAGCTTTTTCTTACACCTAATTTCTCATTGTCTATGGATTCTATGGAACCAAAACTATAGAAAAGGACGAGCATTTCACGTCAACTAAAAAAAAGTTAACATTATCTAACATTTGTCCACCTCAGTCCGTATGAAAGATACGCGCTCTATTGATATACATTTAGGAGGCTAGAAGCTGATCTTTTGTCAAGTTGAAAAGTTAAATTAGTTATTATTATAGTTTAGGGAGGCAAAATGATCAATAATAATAAATTTAGAGAAAAAAATATGCATCAGGCTTGATAATAAAGATAGTATTGCATCTAAATAATGTTGTCTAAGGTATAATAGAGAAATAACATGATAATGAAGACGTGAATCAGGATTACTCTCTTAATAAGGTTTAACGGTGATAAGATATAAACTATGATTATATATAATTATTCAAATAGTAAAGGTCTGTGTTTGAATTTCTTAAATTTACATATTTTATCTTATATTTTATTACTATTTAATTGAGAGGAAAAGTAGATAATTTTAATTTTAATGAATTTAAAGGCTCATTCAAACCGAGATTAAATGAATATAATTTAGGGCTAATTTGACATTACTGTAGAGCACTTTGCTTTTGAAATTTTATTTTATTTTTTATTTTTTATTATTTTTAGAGAAAATATGGTTTATCCTACTTTTCTAAAAAAATGAATATCAAAAAGTTGCTAAATAAAAAAAATCAAAAAAAAGGAAACAAATCAAAAATTAAAGGCAGATAGAAAAAAATAATGTCAAACTGGTCCTTAACGGTTCATTCAAGTCAATATTATTACTCTTATAATTTATAGTTAATCTTAAGAAACTACCACGTTGTAAGATTTTATATATATATATATATATATATATATATATATATATATATATATATATATATATAACAATTATTTTTTTCTTTTTGAAAAAATATTTAACAATTAATGAGTATTATTTTTATCTATAAAAAGCTCAAAAATTTCAAAAATAAAATGTATGATGGAAGTATTTATAATAATGAGTGAGTTAGGATTACAATTACAATGAAATTCAAATGATTGATAATTAGAAAATCCTTTAAGAAAGAGTACTTATAATTGATAATTTTAAAGTTGCATTGATATGAAATTAATCAAGAAATTTTATAAATAATTTATTGTAAATTAAATTTGATTCATACCTAAAGTCCCAAAAAAAAAAAAAAAAAGTGATTCCATACCTTTAACAACCCAAAATGCATAATTGGGTTGTTTTTCCAAATAATCAATTTTCTTAATAGAAATAATCAATTAATCTGTGGAGATAGGTCAGCATCTACATATTTAACATTTAATAATATTCTAAACTATAAAATAACATTTAAATTTCATGCATTTATACTTAGATTTTATTTGTTATAAATTTCACAAAATTTTGAGAAATTCATTTAAAATTCATATTTTTATATTTAATACAAATGAAAATATTTATTTTAGTATTCTCATGAATATATATAAATTTATAAAATATATAATATAATTAAATCAAAATTTATCCTTATACTTTAAATTTATTTATACCAAATAAAGGATCAAATTCATATAATTGTTATGTACATGAAACCCTTCTTAATTTGAATGAGAAGCAGGCAAGTCATCTAATCATCTTTTTGAAGCAATAGCAGTCTTAATAATGTGAAACCCTCTTCAATTATGTTAGCCCTCCCTTCTCCAATTCAAGCTCCATCCAAAACAAATTTGTCATATATACGCATCCACAATGAGTTGGATTTGAGCTTGAAAAATACTAAATTTTACAAAAACAAAAACTTGCAGTTCACCTAACTTAAATTTTTCTTTGCAAAAAGAGATTCATGGCTAGCTAGGCTTGCTAAACATATGTATGTACATATAGATAGTGATTTTCATGGTGTTGTTGGGGAAGAAGAGAAGAGCATAGCATGAGAAAGAAGAGACTGTCAGAACCAAGTTGAACGCCCGCAAAAAAGAACCAAACAATTAACAGTTGTGGGCGTTTGCGGGCAATTCATCCTTGGCGCCCACACGAGACTCTGATCTTCTCATGCTATGCCTCCCTTCATTCTACATGTATATGTATATCATCTTCAAGTGAAGTAAATTGAAGTCCTGAAATATGTATTTATAGCCTCTAAAAGAATCAAAATCTCTCCATACATTTATATATGTCAACTGCACCATTTGGATGCTGATAATAATGGAACATATTCTTTGTATACACATGATGAAGGTGGAGACAGAATTTCTCTGCGGACAGAGAAATAAATTAGGCACCAAAAGGAATTAATTATTTACCTTGACCCCTCAAATCCCTCAAAGGATACATATATATATGGAATTGTACGTCAAAATATTTGGATATCAATTTTACTATTTTTCTTTTTTCAGAACTAACTATGAGGTAATTCGTTGCATGAAGTATAAATCCATTATATCAATCCCAAAGATTAGCCTGATTGATAAGAGAATTTATTCTCCTTTTTATTAATGTGGGTTCGAGATCAGCCCATAAGTGATATTTTTTCTTTTTTAAGAATCTTCTAATTTCGATGTAAATAATTTGTCTTTGATCGTACACAAGGGAGATGGACTTAGTACAGTACTCAAAAGTTGAACTATAATACTAAAAAATCCATTATATAATCAATTTATTAGATGTGTTCTAGCACAATAAATTTTATTATATTAAATTTAATTCCATTCAAATTTATACTAATAGATAATTTGTTTAAATCTCACTCAATTCAGAATTTAAATTGCAGATTTCTTGAATAGAGATTTCAAATTTTTACCACTAGATTATCCTCTTGGTACAATTGAATGTGCTTTTAAATCACTTACCATTCAACTTTAAGAATATCGCTTACACTATGCATAGATGAAGTTGAAATTGAAGGGATGGGAGAGAAATGAAAGGAAAATTAGTAATTATTTTATTTGGCACCAATCTATTGCAATAGAATAAAAGGCTTGTGGTGGATGTACAGTAAAAATTAGAGGGGCAACATTGTCTATGGAAAATTGGATTGGAGGGCATTGTTGTCTTTTCTCTGACTTTAATTTACTTTCTTGCCCTTCTCGCTGCAAACCAAACCACAAAAACGGCATCGTTTTATTTAGGTTATTTTTGTCTTCCACCATAAACTGAGTAAATGACATTACTATCCTTCGTACCCTCTCACTTACAGCTTCTAACGCTTGAAACGACACAGTATTCATGGGCCCTTTAATAATTTCACCCTTATCCGCCCCAAATCCTAAAAAAAAAATTTCTCCTATTCTTTTGCCCATCTGCGCCGTTTCACCTATTCTCAATGGTCATCAACCCTAACACATCTTCTTCCATTGAGCTTCTGCGCACCCCTTTCCATTGTGCTGCGTTTCTGTTTCTTAGTGAAACGCTGCGATTTTCATCTTTCTGCGCTTTTTTGCTTTTCCTAGTTTTTTTATAATAAGAGAAATGGAAGGAAAATGAATAATTCAATTTCATTCTTCTTATATGAGTTGAAATTAGTTATAACTTACATTCTAAATTGGGATGTAAAAAATTTCAACTCCTAAAGAGAGTTTATATTATATGTATTTTGTTATTTTTACCCTTAATAAATGAAAATTCACATGTTTTCTTTTTTATTTATTTTGTACACTTTTTATCTTTTTACAATTATAATTCTCATCATTCCCTCTCATCCAAATAAAATAATACTATTTCTCTTCCCTCCCTTTATTAATCAAATTTTAATTTGCTAAACAAAAGAAATTGAAATTTTCTCCATTCCCTTTCATCCTCTCCCTTCCCTTCCTTTAAAATAACTTTTCCTCCCCTTTCTACCGTGTTGAGTTGTCATGCATATTGTTATTGATAAAATAATTGTTAAATGTGTTAACAAGGTCAACTCGATTTGGTTTATTAACGTTTCAATAAAATGACTTTAAATCAAAATGGTAGTAGGTCTTTATTATTATTATTATTTGCAAAGTGCCAATTGATGGATATTGACATTTTTTCCTCAATATAAAATTAATTAATACTTTTTTCCGAAGTGCTGAAATTAACATCTTTTACATCCTTCGTAATAACTATGTTATTATAAATGTTTTGGTAAGTCATTGTACAATTGCAAAAAACGTTGATTTGGAAGAAAATGCAGCCGGAGAATCACTTACAATAACAACACGCGATCGGAAATAAATAAATTGATGGCTTTAGAAAAATCAAAGGATAAAATAATTAGTTAAAGAAAAATTACACTAATAGATGCTTTGATTTTTAGTTAGGTGTGGGGAGTTAGCCAACTGAGCTATCCCATCCTGGCCTGAGTTGAAGATTTTCAGTGTTTCATTTATTGGCTATTCAAAATTTAAAAAAACGAAACTTTATTAATTAATATATAATACTAAGAGTCAAAACAATAAGAAACCAAAATGGGTTTGATGGTTAAGGCTTAATAAAACCCCCTTTGGTCAATTGTTGGAGATGGGTATGTATGTTGAATTTAGAGGATAGCTGAGCTTTCTCATTCTATTTAATGTTATGTTCTGTTAAGCAAAAATCTAATGATGATGATTTGATATGATTAAAATGATAGTCTTGAGTGGCTATATTATAATATTTATGCATAGGTTTTGCTTGACATGTGGATCTATAGCTCTTTATTTATAACAATTACAATTATTATATTGTATGTTTATCGTTTAATGGTCAATCATACTTACTACAAGTTCTAAAAATCTTATACTTTTCTATTTCTTATTGTCGATCATGTGTCCTTTGAATTGGGTCGTGACATTATTAAAAAACAACACATTTCAAATATCATGTTTAAATTATTGTATTCAAATTTCTATTAGCAAATTTGCATTGTCTAATCGTGTGATATAAATATATCCTAATTTGCTTTATTGATTTTGTGATGAGTAAGATATATATATCATATAAAACTTATTTAAAGTTAACTTGACATGTAACGTATACTTTTATTTATAAAGATTCGTGATTCATATGTAAAACATAAATTTTTTATTATATTTTAAATATGATTGCACTTTAAATTAATTTTAAAAAACTTAAGATTTAATTGCTTTTTAGTTTCTGAATTCTTTATATATTACACTAATGGAGTATGAGATTTAAAATAACAAGGCAATAATTTAAAAATAATAAATTAATCTCAAATAATTTTTAATATACATAATTAAAATTTAAAAGTATAAATCTAAATAAAAAGAGGTAGGAAAAAGATATTTTTGTGGAGGAGCACGTGAATATGGTGCATACATCAGAAAACATGGATTTGGCGCTATATAATGGGGTTGGTGGAAGCCACCACAACATCAGAAAATGGGATTAGTCTTTTGGCAGTAAAAAAATGGTCCTCAAATGTCCAAATACAAAGAGACAAAATTATATTAATTTTAAGGTGGGCAGCTGAATTAAGTGCTTATTAGATTTTTTCTAGTTTTTTTTTTTATTTTTTATTTTATATGTATTCATTTTGTCTTTCTGGTACCAAAGTTATCATTTTTGTTTTTTCATGTATCTCCTTTCTTTGATATCTCATTTTCTGGATTAGACTTTACAGGCTAAGTGGGACGTACATAGTACATATATACATACATATGCAAACATGTTAATGTTGTATTTGTAGGTTTATGTGCAAAAAAAAAAAAAAAAAAATGTTTATGAAGAGATTGAACCACATATATAGAACTCTAAAGGTGTATGTTTGAAAATTAGGCTTGTTTTGTGAAAAAAATTTCTAAGAAAATAGAGTTATATGTTATCCAAATAGAGGCTTATTTTTTCAATTTTATAAACATATAATTAATCATTTGGATTTTTTTTTTTTTTTTTTTGCTGAATACATAATTTAATTCTTGAACATTATCAAAAAAGTTTTGTAGCATCCTGAATTTTTAAAATGATATATTTAACCCTACATTTTCTAATTTTGTATACATTCAACACTTTAATACTCATAAACCTATGAATTTGAATATATGTAAATATGCGTACTTACATGTAAAAAAAATTAAATATTTTAATAGTCAAATTTAATAGCTATCCACCTCTCTTTCTCTCTCTTTGATTCTAAATTTTGTTCATACTCGTTCTAATAATATTTCTTTATAATTGAATCTATTAGTGATTTAACTTGCTAGAATGCATGTAATCTCACGCAGTCTGTTGATTAGGATTTTTTGTGTTAAATATATATAAAATTGAAAATCTGAGGGCTTAAATAAGCTATTTTAAAAATTCAAGGTGCCACAAGGTTTTTTTTTTTTTTTTTTTTTTTTCACATAAGTATGAATGTCAAACTATAATTTAAATGTATAACACACTGGTGTTTGGTTTAATTTTTATAAGCCAATATGATAATTTTTTGTGCCCAGTAGTTAGATCAACATGTCTTTTAAATACAAAACATTTATAGTTATTACATATTTAGATTTTAGACGCTTAATATGAACTGATTAATTTTAAAAAAAATTCCATTTTAAAGTTTTTTCTTATTAGCTACTGGTTTATTTGACTGCATTTCCTATTTCGACTCAATTACTCTTTTTAAAATTTATGTTATAATTAATATATTTAAAAATAAATTATATACATGATGGTCATATACATTTTAACAATAACATTTAACAAGTCGTTTCTCCTTCTTATTTTCTCTCTCTAATTCTCCCTTAGGTTTTATTTCTTTAACTATTACAATATATACTTTACTGTTTACTGATTTGTGCTTAGTCGTACTTAGTTACTTACTAGTTTGTTAATTAGTTATGCTTAATCAGCTTAGTTGTTAATGAGTGGTTACAAGTTGGTTATAGTAGTTAGTTTGTTAGCTGAATGTAGCTAGTATCTCGAAGTTGTATATAAACTCTTGTACTCAGTTTGTTCTGTAATGAGAGAAGCAATGTAGATTTCAATTTTTCATCATGGTATCAGAGCATTCTCTGAAACTTTCCTTCATCATTTTCTCGTCACTTTCTCTTTGTTTTTCTTAGTAGCCAAACACTAAAACCCTATTTTGATTTCTTACTCTTTCTTCAAATAAATTGCATTTTTGGATTAAGCTTTTATTCCTCTTCTCAGAAATTTGTTTTGTTCATTGAAATTCATATATTTTCCTCTTCAATTTCTCAATTTAACTTTCTCTACAATCTCTAATTCTGAATTTTTTGTAGTTTCTTTGTTTTTCATCTTCTTTGCTTCATTTTCTCACTCATTTTCTTAGCTGCCAAACACAAAAGCCCTCGTTGATTTTTTATTCTTTTTCAAATCAAATCATATCATCTTATTCGATTTTTTATTCTGATTTTAAAGATATACATTGATTGTTGAAATTATTGGCTAATTTTTCCTGTCACTCTTCCACTTTCCACTTTCCTCGTTGCCAAATCCTAATTGAAATTTCATTGTTCTTTCTCTGTTTTTCATAATCTAGATAAATTGCGTCTTGTTCTACCAATTTCTCTAACATTTTCAATTCAAATTAGTAAATACCCTTTACATTTTCTTTACCAATGAATCTGTTTTTCTTATTTTCTTAGTTATTTTGTTCTCATTGGTGCCATTGGGTATTCTCTACTCTTCTTCCTTGGAAGAATGTTGCTGTGACAATGGGTGATGTGAAATAGAGCTCCAATTTGTGATGCCCACTCTAATTTATTTTTTGGATGTTGATGATACCAAAATTTGGTTGAATGGACAAGAATAGTTCGTTTGTTAAGCTCTACTGGATTTATGTCTTTTGCAATTGGATTCAATTCTGTTCTTGATGGGATTCTTGAAGATTACAGATATTTGTATCCTATAATGATCTTTACTACTTCAAAATCTGAGTTTGTGGCTTCTTCTTCCCCATTGTTGGCTTCAACTCTATAAATTTTCTCTAAATTTTCTAGTCAATCAAACACATTTCTTTTGCTTCGATTCTCATTCATTGCAGTACTTGATTATCATTCTATGATTTTTCATCAAATCAGTTCTTTGATCAATTTCTTCTTGTGATCCTTTGTTTTTAGTTTGATCCGAATTTTTTGTTTCATCTTCAAATTGATAAATTGATTTTTGTTATGATTCTTGATTCAACAATTTAGTTTTGATTCAAATTTGATTCTTTCATGGGTCATTGTTTCTCCTTTTGATCCTTTAATTGATAATTCTTCTCATACAGCTTTGCTCCTTGATTATCTTTGATTCTGGTTCACAATTATATCTTTGATTCTTGATTTTCAACTTCATTATTGAATTTTCCTTGGTCTTCTATTTCATGATCTTCTATTTTAGTTTCACTTTTCATGAATTGTTTCTTGCTGCTGGTTCACCTGAATTTCAGTTTGCTCTTCTTGGTTTTGTACCAAATTCACTTCTTCTACCTTTCAATTTGGTTCAGTTTGATCTGTGACTCCTTTTTGGGTATGTATGTTGCTAGGCATTTAAGGGATACTTTGGATTTGAGATTGTTTTTTCTTTCACATCTGGGATGATTGGTAGTGGATTTTTTGTTGGGTTTTTTGGGATTGGATATTTTTGGAATGTTCTAGATTTCTGGTTTTATTTAGTTATGCAAATGCTTGCTAGGTTGTTTCAAGCCACTGGTTGGTCTTTTATTGCTCCTGGTGCTTTTATTGTAATGGGAGAGACATTAGTTTTCTTATTCTTGGATGCTTATCCAAAAGATGTTGGATTTGCTTGTGCAAATGGCTATGACCAAAAAGGGAGAGCCTGTTTCTAGTGCTATGGAAGTTCAGACACATAAAGAGAGTAAAGCCCAAGCAGAGAATAATGATTTTAACAAAAGTTCTTGCTTCTACTTCTTTCAATAATGCCATCTCCAAACTGGGCATTCACGGTGTGAATGCTCCAGTTTGAGGGGGGCTATTACAGTATATACTTTACTGTTTACTGATTTGTGCTTAGTCGTA
>CATKHJ010570367.1:0-24418 GCA_949750685.1 Vernicia montana | reverse complement strand
AACATATAAAAATTCATACAACAATCAAAAATCCAAACCGAGCACTATACACACAACATAAACAAATGCATCGATTCATTCCCATAATGATATCTATAATGCACTATATATAGAATACATATATTCTATATCATTTCATACCTCAAATGGGCTATGGAAATCTCGGGTATTACATATATGGTGATAGCTAGTTTAGAGGTTATGAAGTTTTGTCTAACACTAAAGCCCATATAATGGATTTAGGGTTAGAGATTTTCAATAACACTAAGGCTCATATGATGAGTTTAGGGGTTAGAGAAAATCAATATCCCTAAAGGTTATTCATTGGGTTTAGGGGTTAGGAATCTTCAAATGACCATAAAGCCCATTTGATGTGGTTTACGGGTTAGAGAAAATCCATAACCCTAAAGCCCATGAGATGAGTTTAAGGGTTAGAGATTTTTTAACTAAGCTCAAATGGTAATTTCCACTTTAAGGCATAAATGAAATAGTCATTAAACCTAAAGAGTAAAATGGACTTTTTCATTTTTTCCCTAAAGTCAAAAAGCAACTCAATTTCATTTTGGCTTCTTTAAAAGTTAACAATTGTTGATAGCTATAAAAGGGGTTATGATGATTGTTTTGAGATGTAGAGAAAGAATCACTATTCATCATCTTCTTCAAGGAAAGATTAAGAGTTGAGAGAAAAGAAAAAGAAGAAAAGTTCTTCATACTTTCTTGTTCTTCAAATCTAATTTTTTGTTCTTTGTGAAAGAACAAAAGTTTCTTGAAAAAGGTTGAGTAATCCATAGAAACAAAAACAAATCCAAACACCCAAGGTTTGCCAAAAGGGAGATCTTGATTTCATTTGGACAACCAAAGAGAGGAAATCAAGAACAACCAAGAAAACTAAAGGAGCTTGAAAGAGAAAGCTTGGTGTGGAAATTATAGAGGCTTCACGCTTGGGGAGCTCAAATAGAAAAGAGAAGATTTAAAGTTCTTGACTTCAAGAGGTAATTCGATTACCACTTGTTCTTTCTTTTCTTGCATATGTACTTTACACACAAATTAAAAGTGATTGCTTGAAAGTTTATTGGACCTAAATGATGGGTGTTATGAAATTTTAAAATGTTTGAGATTTCACCCACCGCATTGCCTTCCGCTGCGCTTGCGCCCAATATTCCTTCAGCAAAAATCAAAATTAATACAAACTCTACTAAATTACAATGAAACGAACAAAGCAAATTAGCACAAGGACTAGGAATTAAATGAAATGAACAGAAAAATTAAGAAATCATAATGGAAATAGCAAAAACACAAGTGAACACACCCAAGTACACGCCTAGGATAAGGGTTTGTTTAACCGATTCCCTCAAAATGCTAAAAAAATGAAATTTAGAATTTTTTTACAGAGGTGAACACGTCCTTATTGCTGGGCGTGTTGCCTACTGTACTGTTTCTCTAAATTTTTTTTTGATTCTCTCTTTTTTTTTTAACAATTACAGAAACAACAAACTCAAGATAGAAAAGAAAAACTAACTTAAAAGAGAAACAGAGTCAAGAAAGGCAAACCGAATGTGAATATCTATCAACAAAAACTTTCAGAGCCTCTGAAATAGCTTCAAAAGATCGAATTTGGGCCTAAAAGTGGGTAATGATTGAATTCTCCTCTTGATTATAGATCTCAGAACGAGCTTTGTTTTGATATATTATGGGTCCCGTAACTCATCCCGAGCAAAAAGTTATAGCCTTTCGAAGTCGACTTGCACACAGAATTTCAACAATTGATGGTTGAATCTTCTTCCAATGCAGTTTGAATTGCCCAAACAGGTATGTTTTGAGTGATTTGACCTTCCAACAACTAAATTTGATGAAACAAAAAAGAACAGAAAAGACAAAAAATAATACGGAAAGACATAAAACAAGAAACAATGAACCAATTTTGAATTTGATGGCTATATCAAATTCGATTTTGACTTGGATTAAGGAAAACAATTTTTTTTTTGTTATTTTTGTTGATTTTGACACTAAACAGAAAAGAATAAATGATTACAGAAAAAACAGAGAGCACAGAAAATGCAGAAATCAAACAAAAATAAGACAAACACAAGATTCGATTTTTGGTTTTTTTTTAATTTTCAAATTTATATTTAAACAAAGATTAATGTTCCTAAGACCTAATAGAACAATATATCATGAAATGGAAAGAAATGGAAACAAATAAATAGACACAGAATCAATAAAACAAAACATAAAACGAAATAGGATAGATAGAACCTGATTTAGAGCCTAAACTGTGATACCAAACTGATACAAACCCCAAGTACATTAAACTTGAGACCCAATATCTTTGCGCTTGGAAGCAACTCTTTGGAAAGCTAAATCATATTTTCCCCAAGTTCGGGACCCAATCCCAATTCATGATAGAGCACCTTGGAATATGATCTTACGATCTCCGCGACACAATACCAACTTGTGAAAAAGAACCTTGAAATTAATACTTAACAAAGTAATTAACTTTGCTTGTATGAACCTTGATTCAAGCAATAATAAAAAAACAAGAGAACACTCTCTTAAGAAAACCGAAGTTTAATTTCAATAATCAATAATTTGTCCATTACATGAGTTTAAGGCTGAATATATAAGGGTACAAGGAATGAGAAACTCTAATTGAGATGTTTGGCCATAGGACTAAACTTATTCTAACTTAAAATAAAGCTAAATTCATACTTGGGCTTTAGCTAATTCAGGCCTAAAACTACTTAAAACATGAAAATAAAGTAGTTTAAACATACATTGGGCTTAACACATAACATTGACAGCCCAAACCACTAAATAAACTTAATAAAAGGAAGTTCTAGGATAGATAATGGGCTTGAACAACAAAACAGCCCAATAGCATAATGGATCCAAATATGAAAATAAACCAAATCCTTCATTCGACTTTGGACTTGAACACTTGCATAATTCGAATACCATCACCCAGGATCATCATGCACCGTAATGTGAGGTGTGGCATTGCTCACTTCCAGGAACTACATATCATCAATTTACAAAGAGTATTCATTTAAATACTTAACACATCTATTGAATTAAGAACTTACTCAAGTTTAATTGGAAAATCAACAATAACCCTAATTAGGTTTCTTGACCTTCCTGTACTTACACTGTAATAACTTCAGTTTTACTTATCCAATTAACTTGATTCTTTTTTTTACTTAAACTAGACACATGAGGATACAATTGATCCAAAATTTAGCTCAATTGTTACACTACCTAATTTACAATGAATTTTCAAATCTGTCCTGTTCTTGTACAAAGGAAGACGGACCCTTCTTCATTCATTTAATTATATATCATTATGTGAACATTCAATTGAAAATTACTTTTACAAGAATAAACTAAACACATTAAGTATCATTTAACATGTTTTGAGCTTCTCCTAATTCTAACTCTACAGTCCTCAAATTAATTTGACATTCTCAAACTGTCATCCTGTTGGATAGCTTGAGCAGTACATTTTTAGCTACCTATTAACCATAACAAATTACATTATTTTGACTTGAAAGTTTTAGAAAAAATAGATAATATGTATATTAATATTCACACCAAATTTTGTGAAAAACAAAGATCATTTACCCCTTCAATTAAATTACTTACTATAGCCGACTTAATCCTGCCCTAGTATATATCGTTTTCTGGCAGTTTATAATTTTCATTCAGTTTAAAATATAAAATGAATTCCAAATGTCTTGAAATTTTGATGGTATACATAAGACACATAAATATACAACCTTTAAATTTTACACTTTTGCTAATTGCTTCTTTAAATTTACAAAATAATCCGTGCACATTTCTACCTATTCAAAACCCTAACAATAAGGAATTGAAATATTACTCAATTAGAAAACTAAAAAGCTCTTACCTTTGATTGATTGGTCTCCCTTACT
Organism: Vernicia montana; assembly: GCA_949750685.1. Lineage (NCBI taxonomy): Eukaryota > Viridiplantae > Streptophyta > Magnoliopsida > Malpighiales > Euphorbiaceae > Vernicia > Vernicia montana. The sequence goes on along the minus strand of CATKHJ010570367.1, from coordinate 20,489 downwards.
CTTCTAGGATGGCTGGCCATACCCTTAATTCAAATGCTAAAGCTCTCCTTTATAATGTTTAAAGAAATTTTATGGGGAAAAGAAATAAGATAGAAGAAATGTGTAGAAACTTCAAACCTTTATAAGTCAAAAGAATAGAAAAAATGTCAAACTTTAATTGGTTGTTCCTTTCCTTTCCTTCCTCCTTCCTCTTTGCCGACCTAGCCATCTATATCTATATTATTATTATTATTTTTACTTTTCATTTTTGCAAGATTGCCTACACTATTTTGTAAATTCCCTTTTTTAGTCATCAATTTCAACTTCATTCTCTTTCAAGTACTTTCCACTATTCCATTAAGTCCTAATACATTTTATCTACCTTTAATCATTTCAATATGACTATAATTTATATTTCATCATACTTGCTATACTTGCTATTACTAATCATTTAATGATCTCACATAATCATAAATTAGGGAAAAGTCTAACTATTACATTTTAGGATTTAATTTCCAAAGCATTACACTTTCTAGGGTTTTCTATCTCCATTTCCATTCCATACTCGCACATACCTCTAGCTTAGGTTTTGGATTATTACATAAATAAGTGGGAAAATGAAAAAAATTGGATGGGAAAATTTTTCGATAATTAACGACGGACAATTTTATCCCTAACCTTGGCGCCTATCATGCGCCAAACGTTAGCAACGGAATAGTTGTCTATCACTAATTAACGAAGAAAAAAATTGTCACTAAAACATTAAATAAGTAGGAAAATGAAAAAAAAAAATGGATGGAAAAAATTTTCACTAATTAGCGATAGGCAATTATGTCGCTAACCTTGGTGCCTATCACGTGCCAAACATTAGCGATGGAATAGTTGTTTTTCACTAATTAGCGAAGGACTTTCGGTCGCTAATTCATCATTAAAATTAGTACCAAAAATTGGCTCTATATTTTGCAACAAAATGTGTCCGTCACTAAATTGCAATAATTTTCATAATGCTTATTCCGTCTCTATTCCATCGCAATGCCAATCCGTCGCTAAAATTCATTGCTATTTTGCTGATTTCTTGTAGTGTGAGTAAATAGCATGTTATCAAAATCATAAAATTCAAAGTATAAAATAGATTCACAAAAATAGCTACATATAACTTGAAAATTTTCTTGCAAGTAATATGAGTAACATAGATAAATATCAAGATAAAAATATAACTTGAAAAATCTTGTAACTTGATAACTTGAAAATATTGTAATTAACATGGATATGATAGATAAATATCAAGGTAAATATATAAGATCGTGTAGTATTTGTAACAGAAACCAACATGAAACATGATATATACTTGATACTTAATCATGATAAACATGAATACTTGTCTTACTTGCATTATCGTGAAATGTAAGACTGATCATATTCTTACGACCTAAGACACTTGGCCCCCTAGGTGGAACCTTGATAAATTTAACCCTGTCAGGTAAATCACTATGCGCGCATAGTCTGATGGATCTCCCATCAATCGAGGATTTCTATCACAATACTTGTAATTTATGCAATATAGCATGACGAGAAAATGTAGATGTTTAACTTATAAAATTATAAACATGATAGAGCATAAACATAAAGACGTTGTAAAGTCATGATCTCATTTAACTATTAATATGAGAACTTGTAAAATTATGATATTATTAGATCATTAATTATGATAACTTGTAATATTCATGAAACATGAACATGGAAACTTTTCATCATAAGAACTTGTAAAATCATAAATTATGAACATATAAATTCGTCATCATGAGAAACTTGTAAAATATATAAATCATAAACATAATAACTTATTATCATGAAAAGCTTATGAAGTAATAATCTTGTAAATCAATAGCATGAAAACTTATAAACTTTATGAAATATGAGTGTGATAACTTATTTTCATAAAAACTTGTAAAGTCATGATCTTGTAAATCATTAGTATGAAAACTTGTAAAGGTAATACTAAAGAAAAATCTAACTTGTGTATAGTTTGTTACCATAAAGTAGATATACGATATAATACATATTATGTACTCACCTTTCTGTCATAGCTATCCAATCAACTTCAATCACCTTAACTTGATTGAGACTCACCAACCTACACATGAATCCCTAAGGCAATCATCAACTATGCTCCAATAAACTCTAATCATATAACTTGATTCGAAATCTTATCATCACTCTAATTTCTCAATCATCTTGTTAACAATCATATTACTACAATCTGCCACTTTGTTGGCAGCTTGAGCAATATGTATTGAGCTTACTATTTACTATCAAATCATATCATTTCGCCATGAAATATTTGGGGAATCTAGGTAATATATGTATTAACCTTTATACCAAATTTCATATAAAATAAGGATCATTTACCTCTTAAATTAAATTAATTATAGTAGCTACACAATTCTGCCTTATCATGAATAATATATGGCAGCTTGTATTCTCAAATCAGTTTACCTATCAAATATATTCCAAATAACCTGAAATTTTGCATACATATAGAGGACTCATACATATACTTCTAGTTAAAATTTCAGACTAATTGAAATTTCCTAGACTAGAAAACATTAATATCTTTTTTTCCTTATCTCAAACACAATTCCAAACCCTAACTTCAATTCAAACCTAGTTCAAGTCCAATAAAGGTTTAAAGCTAAATTGAACATTAATATACACCAACAAATTCATCTCCTAATCTATTAAATTTTTAAAACGTCATCCCTAATTTCCTTAAGTTGGCCAAACCTCCCTTTGTCTCTAACAATCCAATAAAAACTCTTTAAAAAGCTATATATCACACTATCAATTAATTAGGAAGCTAAAGAATGAATTCTTACCTTTGTAATTAAAATTCTTTACCTTATATGTGTATGGCTTGCCCTCCTTATTCAAAGAGCTAAAGTCTTTTTTTTTTTTTTTTTTTTTTTGTGTTTAGAAAATATTTGGTGGAGAAAATGAAGAAGAAAGATGAAGTGTGTAGAAATTTTTGGAGTTTATATAATTCAAAAGAAATGGAAAAGATGGCAAAATCTAATTGGACAAGTGGCCAAGACATGGCCAGCCACTTGGAGTTTTTCAATTACCATTTTATTACTTAATTTGGCTTTAATTACAATTATGCTACTCTTTGATCTCCATTTCCTCTTTCATTCTTAAGTGTTTTTTAACAACTATTTAAGCTCTAATTTCTCATTTAATCCACTTTTAATCATTTCAATGTAATTGTAATTTACATTATTCTATCATATTTGTTATTAACAACCACCTAGTGGTCATATGTATATATATACATTATCTTTATTTACCTAAAATTTACCCTAAGTTAAGAAAGGTCTAACCATGTCATTTAGGGTTTCCTACACTCTTGCTCATCCTAAACTCATATACATGTTAGTGGATTTAATTCTTATATCCAATACAATCACTAAACATATTTCATATTACTTACACACATTATCTACACAAGTCTCTACCATACTCATTTAACATGATTTTAGGGCATTACATAAACCTTTGGATATCAAACTCACTCAATCAGTCTCCTAAGACTTGTTTAACTTGATCGCAAAAAAATTCTCACTCATATTTACTACAAGGATCTTAGTATACTCAATTATCACTAATTTAGGTACATAGTTTGGTGCCTATTATACATCAATCATATAGTCTTGGCATGTACAACTAGTATGAGATTGGGGTATTACAATTAAACTCCTAACCAACGGATAGTTCTTATCACATTCCCTTCTCTTTTCCTTTTCCTTCTTATTTTAATTCTCAAAAAGGGCCTAAAATATTAAGATGTAAATTATGAGAAATATTTATATATGTAGTTTGACAATGAATCAAGTCTAATTAAATTGAATTCTTGTGAAATTGTATGATTTTTATTTATTTTAAAATCATTTATTTTTTATACTAAAAAGATTGAGTTTTATAAATTGTTTTCTCTAAATATGAAAATTGGTAAAATAAAATTATTTTGAATTGAATTCTTGCAATATCTGAGTTCTCTTTTTTTTTTTCTTTACAAAATAATAAAACAAGAATGGTTAGTTTATTGATTGGATCAATTATAAGATCTACATAACTTGTGTACATTTTTTCTTTTAACTCTTTTCAAAATTAACTTTTTTTTTCATGTTCATTGATTCTATTTTGTGAATGATGTATCATAAATGCAAGAAAATATTAGGAGAAGGATGCATATGATAGACGGTTGTTGCAAAGCCGGGATTGTCATGTACTAGAGATCCTTTTTTTTTTTTTTTAAATATTATAATTGCAAGTGAGAGGATCAGATAGCGTTGTGTTCCCTGATATTAGTATGCTAATTAAAAAAGGAAATTTGATCTTTTAAAAAACACAAAAGAAAATAAAAAGTTAATAAACCAATTACATACTTTTAAATTTTGAAATGCAAAAATCACAAGAAAGAACTATAATTAGAAGTGCATTAACCTTTTACATGTAACAAGAAGTAAACTAAAACATACAATACTAAATGTACAACAATCTAATGCTTAATTAAATCCTGTCAAACCCTCCCTCCACTTTAAAAAACAGATCAGAAACATTTTTCTGTTTCCCATGTTAGTATAATGTCTTTCTTTCACACCCCCCCCAAATAAAAGAAATACCAAAAAATAAAAATAAAAAGGAAAATAATTAAAAAGAAAATGAAAATGAAAAATTGCCCATCACTAATTATCTATCAAATATACCACCCCCCCTTATCACAATTCTTGGATTTTGAAAATAATTTGCCTATCCACAGATTGTAAGAGTCCATTTTCAGCAATATTTGAATATGCATCTTCATCATCAACTTCAACTTCAATGGCAATATTCAAGTCAAGTGAGACAACTTTGCTTCTCTCCTCTGATTCATCTTCCTTATTTTTGCCTTCTTTTTCACCAGTTTTTACCCTTCTTGAAGGTGAACAAGCTCTTGAAACAGAGCTGAAACTTTCACAACTGAAAATGATAATGGAATCTTTCAGAGGAACATTTTCACCATCAGGAAGTGTTACTCTTCCATTTTCGATTGCTTTCTTGATACCCTTTTGAGAACAGTAATCAATCTGTTCTATATCCTCCATGAAAAACACTCTGTGAGGATTCTCATTCAAGGCCAGGCCAAATCTCTCATAATAACTGCAACCCAATTCATCTCTTGCCCTCTTGTTCTTGGATTCTTCATTTGAATCAGCTCTTGTAGATGAGAAATTGCTTAGACCAATGGTAACATGATTGGATTGAGAGCCAAATACAAGTCTTGCTAACTCCCTTGAAATCTTCTCCTTTCCTTCAAAATCAACACCTAAGAAAAACAACCATGTTTCTTCTCTTTGTTCTCCGGGGTTTGACTTGCATTTTTTGTTAGACCTGCATTCAAGAATGGTTGTTGCAATTTCAGGAATGATATCTTTTTGCCAAGGAACTTTTTTCTCCAAACTATTACATAGAATCTTCAAGTTTTGGTCATTGAATTCCTTGAAGCTTTGGAGGCCTTCTGTATCATCATCCATTGCCTCACTTGAAGAAGCTGAATTTGGGCTAGAATTAGGATTTGATAAAAGTTCAGGTTTGGAAACATTGATCAAGTTGCTTTCAGAGCCTTCATTGTTGCTTTCAGACATCCAAAACTTGTGCTCTTTTGAAAACTGTTTCTTCTCGAAAATGACCGGCCAGCTTAAATGTGCTTGTTTTAAGTTGGTATTGCACTCATGGGATGATATTGAAATTGGAGAAGGAGGAGATGAAGCAAACTTTATGGTTTTCTGAGGAATTGAACTGCAAAATGAGTTCAATTTCTTGCATAGATGATCAGTATCAGTACATTCCTGCAAAACAAGTGACAATTTATATAAGTACTTGCATAAATCTTAAACAAAAAGGTGAGCTAGTTATTAATTAACATAGGTACCTTATCCTCAATGGTGATTCTTTTAGTCTCTTCCTTATGCTGCTGAAGCCATAAAGGTAAGCTTGAGCTAGTGGAAACTGTAAGGTTGGTAGCGATTATTTCCTTGTTCTGAACACTGCAGTCTATGCTTTGAGCTTCTCTATTGAAATTGACAGAAAAATCTGTGCAGCAAGTTAAGTGGTTATCAACTGTAGATTCAAGCAGTGGCCATCTATATCCATAAGCATTAGATGCTTTGCTTCTGGACTGAGATTGCGAATCGCTGAATAAGAGTAAAGTGAAAGAAGGATTAGTATTGAGGGAATATAATATAAGTAAAAATGCTCAAAATAGCTTCAAGAATTACTTGAAAGTTACCTATCAAGATTGAGACTTAGGCTTAAGCTTCCAACTGGAATTGTGAGAGGATACAGTTCCCAAATAGTCTCCAAAGAAGGGTGGCCTGCCTTACATTTCATGTAAGTTTGAAAAGTTGCAATTCCCATTAGCCACAATCTTCCATTTTCGCCAAATCCCCGAACTAATCTTTTGATCTCCATGATTATGTTCTCCACAGAACAGTAATAGCTTCTCCTTTGCTCCCCATAATTCGACCAAAAATCCGAAACCCATTTGAGATCACCCAAATATAAAACAACCCCTCTACTTATATAGCTTTTCACAATGCACCTAAGCTCCACAAGCTTCTGCTCAACCTCTTCTTTTGGAAGATCTCTCAAAGAGAAGAGAGGAAAGCTTATGAACCGAACAGACCTTAACTCTCCAGGCGCAAGACCTCTCTCGATATTGTCCATAACTCCTCTGACAACACTCTCAATACTAGCTAGACACTCTCCTGTAATAACTGTGTTTCTCTTTTTGTCTACTAATGAGTTCACAACACTCATTATATCATCATTACTTATAACTTGATCTAATAATGGCTTGCTTAGTGTGACTCCAAACTGAGTAAAAGGTAAAGATTGAGACAGAGACACATTATTAGCACTAAAAACATGAGGTTTAGTCATTTCTTTAGACTGGCAACTTGTAGGAGTATTAGTATTTTGAGAACAAATCTCCAAGGAAACATTCTGTTCGACCTTATTCTTCACTTGAGTACTCGAAAAACCAGCTTCTCTCATGACTCTACTAACACTAGGATCATCTAGAATAGAAATTATGAGCTGTTCTATCTCAATCTTCAAAGCTAAAATGGGTTGTTGTTGGTTTTCAATGGAGCCTCGCCGTTGGTGAGCCTGAGCACGCTTAAAGGCTGCAACCAAGGCATTTGATAGTGAAGGAAAAGAAGAGTGAGGGCCTAATAGAGCACTAGAAGTAGACGCAGGAAGGCGATTAAGAGCCACATTGAAACAAAGCTCTAAAGCCTTACATTGAAGAGGATGGGAATGAGATTGAAGGCAAGCCCTTCTAAGAAGACCATTAGAGGATGCAAGCATAGCACTTGCTACATGAAGAGGAGTGACTTGAGCATGGCCTCGCCGCCTAGCGAGACTAACTGCTTGTTTTACTATACTTACAGCCTCTGCAGTAAGAGCCTGCTGTACACTGCAAATTCCTGATCTCATTTTATCTAATGTTGCTATCTACTTTCCTCAATTTGTCTATATAACTAGAATAATTTTCAAAACTAGAACTACTACACTCCAAGAGATTTCAGTTTCATGGTGATTTCTTTTGGATATATAGGAAGAGAAATTGATATATAGTAAGCTATATATCAAGTGGAGTTGCCAATATTTGTAGAGAAGTAAGCAAGTTTATATGGTGGAATATGGGGTTTGTGCTTTTCTTGTTACTGAGGCAAAATTTTTAGTCTTTGTATGTGAAAGTGGCTTGCATGTGATGCTCTCTCTCTCTTATCATATAAAGATTATAGTGGATAAATAAAAAATATATATACATTTTATAAAGCACTATCCTTTGAGAATTATGAATAATGGAATAAACACTTTGTCTTCTTCTTTATATAAATATATATATATATTTGTACCTTACTCAAAGACATGTCTAAGAAGGAATAATAAGCTCAAAATTAGATGATGAACAAAAGAAAAGAAGATGGAAAAAGAGAAAGAGGAAAGAAAAAAAAAGAAAAAAAAAAAGAAAAGAAAAGAAAAAAGAAAAGGATAATCCACCAATAACGAGGACTCAAAAAAGAATGGAGGGATTGGACTGCCTGTCTCTTTGAAGAGAATTGGGAACTGTGGATATATTATTGCTCTTTTTTTTCTCTTTTTTTTTTTTTTTTTTTTTTTTCCGCTTTATTTGCTCGATTCTCGAAGAAGAGGAATAATGCCTTTGATGATTGAGTTATGGATGTCACAAACTTAAACAAATGATAACAGATCGCATGAAATCTATGTTAAAAAACACACAGACACACTCTCTCTCTCTCTCTAAAAACATTCTTTATCTCTCTACCTCTCTTCCATAAAGTTGTCTTTGAGAGCCTTTATTTCAAATCATCTTTTCTTATGTTGTAATTTTCTTGCCATTACAAATGATATTTTTTATTCCCCTTTTTCTGTACATTTTTTACATTTGATGAGTAACCAAGATGAAATTGATAATCCTTTATAACTACAATTGAAAAAATTAATTAATGGGGGTAAATAGTTTTTTTTTTTTTTTTTTTTACCAAAATTTTACACTGTATTTTAAATTGGTATCAAACCTTTAATTTTTTTTTTTTTTTGTACTAAAATTTCAATTTTTCTTTTAGATAATGATACTCATTGGAAATCCAATCAAATTTTGTTGATATGAATACCGAAACACTACATCAGCTTAATATTAAGCATTCACGTCATTGTCTAATCACATTATAATGGCATTCCAGCGTCCACGTCGACAATCGAATTTCTAATTGGTATCATTTCTTGAAAGAAAAATTGAAATTTTGATATTAAAAAGAAAAAAATTAAAGATTTAGTACCAATTTGAAACATAGTAGAAAGTTTTGGCACTAAAAAAAAAAAAATTAAAGATTTGGTACCAATTTAAAATATAGTACAAAATTTTAGTATAAAAAAAAAAGCTATTTACCCTAATTAATGATTAAACGGATAATTCACGAATGTATTTAACATTATCATGACAAAATTATCATGTCTATAGTTACTATAAAGGCTCAATAATAAATTAGGTTAATTAAAAAAAAACTACTTATATTTTAAGACAACAATGATGATGAGAAACAATAAATATAGTTATACAAGTGTTGGACATTTTTCAAAATGTCACTTATCTCACATTGTTTTTAAATAGATTTTTTAAAGATTTTATATTACCTTTTACTTATTCTAGTGTCAAATGGCCTAACAAGAGCACAGCGCATATGATGCATTTTAGGCACTTTTATAGGCGCACTTAACACTTGGACACGTGCAGTAAAATTGAATTATTTTTTATTTTATTTTTGCTTCTAATAATTTATTTGATATAATTTAAATTCAATTTTTATCTTATTAGATTAGGTAAATATTTGATAAATATTTTCTAATATAATCTTATCATATATGTTAACTTAACAAATTAGATTCTATATTTATCTCTTTTTTCCTATATTTATAGATCGTTGGTTTAGGTTTTCTGCAAAATCAAAAATCTCATTTGTTGTTTAGTACTGAAATTCATGTATAGTTGCTTAGTACTGATATTACCTATTGCAATGTGCTATCTGTAGCTTCATTATATTCTGAAGGATTTATTGTACTCATTGCAATTTAAAAAGCAAATAAATCTTTAGAAAAGTAACAGGAAGATACACGTATTAAAGTCTTATTAAACTCTCTATTTTATTATTTTTACACAGACAATAAGTTGTATTGATATAAGGTCCTTTTATATAATTATACAACATACAAAAATATAAATTTATTACAATATAACTAAATATATATACAAATATGAAAAGTTATCAAATATTATAGGTGAGCATAATCCTTATCAAACGACAGCAAGTTGAACATGCTTGAAAAAATCTACAAGTTGTCTCTTGTTGAGTCAGTGGCTCATATTTATTAGAAAAAAGAAAATAATTATTATTCACTAAAAGTCCCAATATTTGATAATTAGATTATTTTATTATTAAGGTGATTATATAATTACTATTCCTATTTGTATAAGATTTTAAATTTAGAGATAATACGAATAGTATTATAAATATTATTATATGTGAATATTACTTAAATATTTTTAAGCATGTATTTTAAAGAGATTATAGTATAGGACTATTTTAGTAATATTGTATATATCAAAACTCTACCTATTTTTTTATATAAGAGAAGTTATGGTTAATCTAATAATAAGAGTTTCAAAACTCATTTTCTCTCTACACATTTTCTCTCTCTTTTCCATTATCTTTATTTTATTACTTTATATATTTGTTATTGTCTTTGATCTGTTGTGCTAATAAGTCGATTTACAACACGCTATCAGCACGAGGTAGGCATGTTTTCACTTAATTTAATTATAGTGCTCTAAATTTATTTAACAAATTCATATGAATACCATATGAATTTAAAACCCAATAATTATTTTTTTTTTAGATTCCAATTTTTTTTTTAAAAGAGAACGATTTTTTTTTAATATGTGAACGATTTCAAAGTTTTGAACAATTTTTTTTTTTTAGATTCCATATTAAAAAAAAAATTCGGAAGATTTGTTTCGATTATTATTATTTAATAACCATTTGTTTCGATTATAATTTTTTTTCTGTTTTTTTATTTAATAAATTCAAAAAACAATTTAAATTCATCCAGATGCATTTTTTTTTTTTTTAGTTTCGATTTTATAATAATAGTTATGATAATAATTGTTTGAGTTATATAGCTTCGATTTTGTTATTTGTGACTATTGCATCTAATTAGTTATAATGATATTCTAACTAATTAGATGCAATGATTTTGGACTTTATTAAATGTATATGCTTATTTATGGAGATATTATTATTCGATATTATTATTTAATTTTAATTAAGTAAACATAATTTCTGAAAAACTTATATTCCTATAGAATTAAATAAATTAATATAATTCTTGAAAAACTAGTACTATTTATAGTTCTTGAAGAATTAATTAAATAAATAAATAAAATATAAAATTCCGGAAGAATTGACCATAAGTTCCAAAAAAACTAAGTATCCTAAATTTATGGTACACTAGTATTCTAATTTGTTAAAAAAATAATACCCTATGTTTCTAAAAAACTAAATAAATTGTTTATAAGTTTTTGGAATACTAATTTAATTATGATCCTTTTTAATTTATTATTTTTTTTTTCCACGTTTTCTTGCTGCATGTCAATTACAGTGGTTGATCTAGATTTATTTCTTTTTGTGGGTTTGGTGGATGAAATACATGTGGATTTACAAATGCTATTGGCTGCTGCATTATATCTCCATGGTTGAAAATTTGCATACTTGCCAATTTAAGGAATCTATTTAAGGCTAGATGGCATGCTTATTTCAATGACAGATGATTTTCAAATATAACTTTCTTGCTTGGTATTTAATTTATGTCTCATGCTATGTTACTAAATATTCACATTTAAGGAGTCGGTTCTCTTTATCTTGAAAACTTTGATTTAATAAAAAAAAATTATCATATGCTGCATTCCTACCAGATATTCATACTAGAAGAAAGGACCATTTTTCTCCTTATTTGTTCATTGATGAGTGTTAAATCAAGTAGTATTGTTTGGGTTGGATTTCAGTTGTTGGGCCTTGATAAATATGTCTTGCAAAGAAAAAAATAAAGTCAAGAGGGCCAGGCGAACCTCCGACGATCAAGTTAGTTTAGGTTTTATGCTTTTTGTGAAAAGAAAGGAGATAAGAGAAGTATAAAGTTCAATCTCCCTCTAATGTGGTTCTTCTCTTCTTTTTTATATGCTTTCAGCCCTTTAAGTTAAAAGGGCAAATAAGGAAAGATAAGGGATACCTTTTGATTGATGGGGTCGATACATAGGCTCTGAAAGATAAGTTCTGAGCCTGTCTTTGTCAAATGGCAGATAGTCGGTGTGTCAGTAGGCGTGGGTATGCCACATAAGTATGACTTTCTTCTGACAAAAGCGGGGTGACGTTGATATTTTATGACCTCAGCCTTCTTTAGGAAGCTTGCTGAATAAGTTGCATTTAATGAGAGGAAGGCGAAGAGGTTTTAAGAGAAGGGCGAAGTGGTATCTTTGCCTAAGGCTTTGAGGTTTGATCCCTTAGGCTTGTCTTCTATGGGCCCTTAATCTTACTATGATGCTTCGTCATGGTGGGCTTATTTCACCTCTAAGCCTATTATATCGTTAGCTATTTTTGTCCCTCATCAGATACCCCCCTGCTTCTTTGAAGCGAAAAGCATCAGTAAAGCTTCAGTAGAAACACTTTGTCCCCTGATCAATCTTATCCGAAGACATGTTGTCTTTAGTTGAAGTAGTTTTTTTCCCACTTCGCCAAAGGTAAAGCTCTTGTATTGGTAGCACAATCTTTGCTAATAGATGTCATGTGAAGCATGTCAATCATCTCTGATTCATTTAATGCGCTTGACAGCTTAAGAGAGTTCTGCATTAAATGCATATCTTTTCAAGGAAATTTCAAATTGGTAACCACCTTTTGGTTTTTCTCTTTATTGCATGATGGTTGGAAAAAGTTTTTACCCTCTATATAAACCCTTCAACTTGTCACTTTAGAGCTCCTGTTTGCTGCTCTTGATATGTGAAACTTCTTCTATTTTCTTTCCTATCTCAAATTTCTTCAGAAATTATCTTTATTTCTTCTATTAGCTTTAATAGCCCCCAAAAAAGATACTTACCCCAAGAGGGATAGAGTTAGTGCCGCCCAATTCCAAGAGATTCTTAACCAAGTATGGGGGGAAATCGAGCCTCTTGGTCGAACTAGTGAATTTGCGATCTTCAGTGACAATTTGGATTTTAATGATCACTTCGTCTTTCATCTTGCTCGATCTCATGAGAGAGTTTATTCAGGTAGCCCAAATGCTGCACTTCCCAAGGATTTGGGTCACTATATTATTTTTTACCATCAATTGGAAGCCAGTCTTTTATTCCCTCATACTCAATTCAAGGTGGAATGTTCAACTATTTCCAGGTGAATCTGATGATGCTAACTCCCAATTCCATCAGAGATATGCATTACTTCAAAGTGTTGTGCTTCGCCTATGGAATTCATCCTTCTGCACATCTTTTTCAATGCTTCTTTAGACTCCTAAGTGCCCAAGGGTCTCTTGGTGTGTATATGACTTCCGCAAGACCCCTTCGAGGACTTTTTATAGGTAAGGACAAGAAGGTGAAGGATTGGAAGAGGAAGTTTGGAATGATCGAGATCATTGATGGTCTGGTTCTAAATCAACAGATTTTGGTTTTCCTGGTCATCTGCTATTACCAGTCGAAGGCTGAAGTGAATGGTCGGAGTCACTGACTAATGATGAAAAGAAAGATTTAAAGACTCTCGTTCATGAGAGATATGTGTATGATGCAAAGAAGATGGGGTCCGCCATACATCTAAGAGATGCTGAAGGAAACCCTACCCCAAGATTATGCCTTATGGACATCCAAGGTATTTCTTTAGTTACATGCCTTCGTTAGCATGTCTGTGTTGAAATTGTTGAAATTTTGCATTGTTTTATAATCTTTGCTTACCCTATTTTTTCAGTGAAGGCGAAGAATCCTAATCATTATCAGGATATTTTAAAAATGACCGCTGGGGTGTCCCCCAAAGCCTATATTCTTACCTCCAAGCTACCAGTGATAGACCCTTTTTTAGGGAAGGTCAAAGTGCGAGTAGAAGCTGATTTCGACCCCCCTTTGGCTAAGGACTTTGGAAAACAGGCTAAAAAGTCTCAAGCTTAACATCCTCAGAGAAGGGTAGAGACGCATGTCATGAGGCGAAGACTTGTTAAAGCCTCTGACCCTACTATTCCTGTTACTGAGAAGGTGGAAGCACCTCGCCCTATTGCTGCTCGCCCAAAAGTATCAATTAAGCTTCCTAGCGGAGTCATTCCACCTCCTCCCCCTCATCTTCCTCTTCCTTATGTTGGTAAGGGAAAGAGGACGATGATACTGGTGCAAAAGGAGCCGAAGATGAAGGGGCCTCCTCTTGCTAATGTTTTGGAGGTTTTTTCCCATAATTCTGGAGTTGCAGAGAGACTAGGGAACTTGGAAAGGTAGCTGGAAGACATAACTGATGATGCAACCTTTAATGCCACACTAGCTTCACTGGCAAAAGAATTGAATTTGCCAGAACCTGAAAAAGGTATAACTAATAATTCCATCATTCTTTCATCTACATCACCTTTTATTTTAACCTCCCCGGGTGAATCTGATTTTTATATACCCGAGAGTGATAAAATAAAGTGCTCGAAGAGCGTTAAGGCTAGAAGACCTCCTACTACATCAGAAATAATATCATGGGAGAAGTATGTGGCGAAGAAGGTCTCTTCGCCTGATTTTACAAGACTTCGTCTCCTTTATCCATCTCCTAAAAAGGATTCAATTATCGAAGAATAGCTGGCCTTAAAAGGCAATTTGCTTTATCTGATGATGCTTTGTCCATCTTCTTTGATATACCAGTGTTGCTAATATTCAAAATTTTATTTTTTGCAGATCAGGCAGAGTCAGTTATCATTCCTTCTCTTTCGGAGTCTCAGCTAATCTCATCAGTTTCTCCATTGGATCCAATGATTGAGTTAGCCGCAGCCCCAAAAACTGATTTAGAGCGTCAAGCAGCAACAAAAACAACTCCTCCCACCAAACCTCCTAAAAGGAAATTAACAATTAAAGAATTCTTGGATGGGAGGAAGAAGAAGGCAGCTTCGCCAATTTCAACTTCCACAAACCCTTCAGAGTCTTCTGAGCCTCCATTGAAAAAGCAGAGAGTTGAGGAGTAGGTGTATGTGGTGGTACAAGATCTGCCACTGATAGAAGGAGGTGAAGGTTCCACCAAGAGTGACCTTCCTTCTTTAGGGGAAGTGACTGTAGGAGCCTCCTTGCCAATGGTTTTGGAAGTGCCTCTATCCTTCCTTCGACCTGCTCCTACTTCATTGTTAAAGTCAGCTGTGGAGACTTTGGAAAAGTGTGAGGCCTCGCCAGAGCACCGATTCGATCCGCTAGAGGGAATCAAAATGCTCATTCGGGTTTGGTCTCACGATGGAACCCTCGGATTTAGATTGGTGGATTTTGAAAAAGTGCATTGGGAGTCGCCACCTTAATTTTATTTTATTTGGGAAAAGTAAGGAAAAAACCCATTTGACTCCAGTTATTATCCAATGAAAAAAAAAACACTAGTCCTCGATTACCAAAGAGGATTCAGGGACTAGGTTTTCGGTTAATTTAATTGGTTTGGCAAGTTTAATGCTAAATGGCTTAAAATGATTTCATGAACAATTACAAATGTGTGAACAATTAAATATGCATGAACTATGATTAAAATAAAGTAATAACAGAATTAAATAAAGAAAGTAATGAAAACACAAAACCTAAACTATATGAAGAAGGTGAAAAGAGGAGGAAAGTTTACTTTAATTAAATTTGATGATTTAGACAAGCATACATACGTATCCCTTTGAATGGGAATCAAAATTCATGTAGTTCGCCCTTCTTACAAAGGAGGTTTGTTTAGTCTGAGCCTTTTATCATGTTTCAGACTAATTGATTAAAAAGTGGGTTGATTAATTAGTTAACCTAATTAATTTACCAAGCTGGATTAATTATTTCAGATTTTAATTAACTAACAACCTAGATAAACTAATTTAATTAACTAACTAAGGAAAATAAAATAAATAAATAAATAAAATGAAAAGAGAAAGGAAAAGAAGCTTACCTTGCGCTTGAGCGACTTTGGGATGACGGAGACTTGTCTCGGTCGGCGACGAACTTGCCTCGGACAGCTTGCCTCAGATGACAGGGAACCTTTGAATCAATGGGTTGACTCGGGAAGTCACAACCCAATCTCGCTTTGCAAAGCAAGAAGCAATAGAAAAGCAAGAAATAAAAGAAACTAGGGAGCTCGTTCCTTTCGGACCAAGCTCAGGGGAATGGCTCGCTTGATGCAAAGGCTAATCAAGCAAGCCAAAGGATGTGTGAGCAAGATCTAAGTGTGGAAATGAGCTGGGGGGTCTTATTTATATAGGGAGAAGGTTGGAGGCAAAAACCATGAAGTTTCGATGTGGGATTTGGCATTCTGACGCTGAAAACCGTATAGGAGCCTTCTGTAACCATATAGGTGCCTTTCTGGACTGCACAGCAGTCCATGATGACCGCACAGACTTCCCCATGACTGCACATAAGGCATTTTGAACCACACAAGGGCATTGCTGTAACAAAGGGCCCTTGTACGGTCACCGTTTAGTCTTCGACACTCAGTTTCACCGTTTTGACCCGTTTCAACTCCATTTTTTACGATTTCAGTTGCGTTGTGCTCCATATTTAATCCTGAATAATCTAAGGATGATTTAGAGGCTTGAGGGATGGGTCCTGGGTCACGAATCTTGGATTCTCGATTTTTGGGATTTTGGTGATCTTTGGCGATTTCAGCTTCCGAAGGTCTGTTTACCGAGACTAGGTGCCTCTAAGGTTTGGTTGTATGCCGGAGGGTGTAAAATTAAGGGTTCACAGCTGCCCCCTCATCATAATTGTCTTATCTGTAAGGCGATTCTGATGATAGTGAACTTGAGAAGGAGGAATGGAAAAAAGGAACCAAAGTGATGTCTATATTAGTGTTTGGACATGTTTGGGTGAAGGATGATAAGGAAATGGAAAAAGAACCATAAGGATATCTAGGTGATTGTTACTAGACATTTATGGGTGGATGAAGTGATATTTTCGATCTTCTTGGAAAAATTTAGAATGAAAGTGATATTCTCGGTCTGCTTGGGTGAATCTGTAATGAAAATGGTATTCCCGATCTGCTAGGGGAAAATGATCCTAAGGCTATCTTAGGATGGGTATGATTGTAGAAGGGAAACCTAATTCAGATTTAAGGTTTAGATCCTAAGGCTATCCTAGGATGAGTCTGATTATAGAAGGGAAACCTAATTCAGATTTAAGGTTTAGATCCTAAGGCTATCCTAGGATGGGTCTGATTATAGAAGGGAAACCTATTTCAGATTTAAGGTTTGGATCCTAAGGCTGTCCTAGGATGGGTATGATTTTTGAGATTTGATTGGTTTGGGTGAAAGACTCTATGATTGCATGATTCAAAAATTCAGATTGACGATCCATTTTGATTCAGGAATTCAGATTGATGATCCGTCTTGATTCGGGAGCTTTGATTAGCGACATGTTTAGTGTGAAAATGCATCTAAATATGCAAAAGTATGAATTGGATACCTTGAACCTGCGAAAGGTCAATTTGGTATGAGAGTGCTGATTTTTTGGGAAAGAGAGTGCCCCCATTTTGGAAGGATGATGAAAAGTGGCTCGATTATTCGGCTTTAAGAAAAAGTTAAGGCTAGGTCAGATTTTGGCCTTGGAGGAGGTCATTCTTGGAAGGTTAGGTCAGGTTTAGCTTGGAAGGTTATCTTGGAAGGCACGGTCAAGTGTGGCCTCAGAGAAGATAATTCTAGAAGGTCAGGTTTGGCCTTTTGGAAGGCTGGGTAAGGTTTGGCCCTGGAAGGTTATTTTGGAAGGCTAGGTCAGGTTTAGCTTTAAAGGACATTAGATAGAAAGGCTTGGTCAGGTATGGCCTTGGAGAAGATTAGGTGGGAAGGCTCGGTCAAGTATGTCCTAGAATGTTATTTTGGAAGGTTAGGTCAGGTTTAACCTCGGAGAAGTTCAGGTGGGAAAGGCTCGGTTAGATTTGGCCTCAGAAAAAATTAGGTAGGAAGGCTTGGCCAGGTTTGGCCTTTTCAAAGGAGAAGATTGGGGGTTGGATTTTATATGACCCATCTGTTAAGAGTTTGCCTCTGAACATGGCTTTTGGAAGGTGATTTGACCAGTTGGTTTACCCTTTGATTTTTCTTGGATCTGGAAGGATGGTATGATTTGCTAAAAAAATAAGGGATGGGCTTTGACTGGTTCGGGCCCTTTTTAATTAGCTTGAGGATGATAAGCTCTGTAGTCATGGCTCAAATTTTGGCTTTGCCAAGGAAACTAAGCTTAAAAGATCATGAGTCTTTGAGAATGTTGGGATTTTTAGTGGGCTTGGCCCTTGGAATATGAGATTTTTCCAAGGAGACTTAGTTTTGAAAGGATGGTAGGTTGGACCTTTTGAAAAGATTTTAGGGAGGTTGTATGATTTTGCTATCGTAGTATCATTTATGGAGAAGACAAGCACATCTTATCTTATTATTTGAGATTGAATAGACTCTTAGAGTGACAGGACTCTTGGGAAGACACTGGATTGATTTTGGATAATGACTCAGAAGACGTGCCCCTTGACTGATGTTAGGAGCTATTTAGCTTTTTGAGCTAAAAAACTTTGACAGATGACTTGAAGATATACCCCTAATGAATGATAAGGGCTACTGAACTGATTGAGCTAAGAGACGTGACGGATGATAGAAAGGATAAGCCCCCTATTGAATGATAAGAGCTACGTGACGGATTGACAAAAGATGATAACTTAGAAAGATGATGATAAAAGATGATATGGAAGATATGACCATGATGGACTGATAGAAGACGATTCGAAAGGTGAGCCCCAATTAAGGGATCAGCCAGAGGATGATAACTTTGGAAGATATGCCCTTAATGTAGGATAAGAACATAAAGGACAGAATGATTTGACCATAATGACTATTTTTTTTTAGCTTCTTTTCTTTTTTTAGCTCTAACTTCTGCCCGAGCCATCCTTTTGGGTTTTCAACTCGACGAGCTTGCTCTAATTTCTGCCTAAGCCGCCATTTCGAATTTTCAACTTAACGAGCTGATCAATGAATTTTGGTAAAAAATTAAAAAATTATTCCACCGTGATTTGGACTACTGCTTTCCTTCATCTTGGGGCTCTAACCTTTGTCTAGACCATTCCATTGAATTCTTGGTCTAGAGAGAAACCTTGTGGGGATATCAGGTCCTTTAGGGATTGTTGCCCCTTTGTTGATGTGCTATGTTTGATTACCCAAAAGTGCAATGGGTAACTTCATTAGATTGCCTTTAGCTTCACTTGCTCTAATTAAAAATATCACCATTTTGGTGTTCTTTATTATCTCGACTATCCTTTGATTAGAAGCTGGTGAAGTGGGTGCTGATGCGGGCACAAGAAGCACCTCAAAGTTTTGATTTTTCCAAATCATGGTGGATTTCATAGTGAAATGTAAATGCTTGCCAAAATTCATTGATTTTTTATCTTTATTTATTATTATTATTTTTTTATTGAGACACAACTACTTTAGACTTAAACAGGAAAGGTGAGAAAAGAGAAGTGCACGAAAAGTATAAATGTTTTATTATAACATGAGAAGATAGTACAAAATAGAAGAAAAATTACAAAGATGACAGACTCAGACTCGCACTTAGATTTTGACTCTGAACATAGACTCAGACTCGAAATTAGGTTTGGACCCGAACTCAGACTCGAACTTTGACTCAATCTCAGACAAGTCAGATTAGCTGAGCTTAAACTCCTCCATAACATGCTACTTGGGCAGAGGTGAGGTGGGATGAGGTGGGGTCTGTCTTCCACTTTGGTGAAGATGTATGGTAAGGTGGGTTTTATCTTCCATATAGTGATGGGTAGGGTAAGGTAGGGTCTATCTTCCACATAGTGATGGGTAGGGTAAGGTGGGGGTCATTTTTGGTAAGAGGTTCCCTTTCTGGTAGGAAGATGTTTCCTTTTTGGTAGGATGGTTGGATAGATTGATGGTCCTTTTTGGTAGGAAGAGGTGATAGTCCTTGTCTGGTAGGAAAAGTGAGGGTCTTTTTTTAGTAGGAGTTGGAAAAAAGAGATGGCCCTGATTGGATAAATTAATGGTTATGATTAGATAGATTGATGGTCCTTTTTGGTAGTAGGAGGCAGAGGTGTGGTCAGGGCAGCCATGTCAATCGGGTTGGCCATCGGTACCTTGAAGCAAAATCAGAGAAAACCTAGTGAGTGGTGGGTGGGAGTAGGGTTATACAGACTCTGAGGGAAAATGATTCCCTATGGTGTTTTGGGTCAACCGTTTTTTGGGTTAAAGTAAGATGGGCCAAAGGTATTGGACTTTTGAGGAATGGGTAGGTCTTTGAAGGTAATGGGTTACGGGTGTTGGGCTTAAGGGTGGTATGTTGGGCTGAAAGTATTTGGGTAAGGTACCTTGGATAAGGGGTGATCTTGGATAAAGAGTAAGTTCAAGGTGATGAAGGTCAAGGGTGAGGACTAGGGGCACCTGAGTTTTGATAGCAGTATATGCCCTAGGAGCCATATACTTGTTATGTAATAGTAGATATTAATTCCCAATGGCATGATTTTTATATTCATTATGTGAAAAAGGGTTTCATGTTATTGAATATAGTCCTTAAGTATTTTGTGAGAGAATCTATTCTCAAGTGTTGAGAATATGAGTGACAGATTGCTCTTAAACAAATACTTTAAATATGTTCGTGGTCATAGGATTAATGA
>CATKHJ010569803.1:0-14252 GCA_949750685.1 Vernicia montana | reverse complement strand
ATCATGACAATCTATATCTCTTCATACTAACTCTTTAAATTCATAACTCAATTCAATACTAACCATGCTCTACCTTTCTTGATATTTTCCATTCACAAGTTTTCATTAAATTTAACTAACATAATTTTAAAGTTTTAATCCCCTAAGGTTTTTGTTTCCTTCCTTGCTCACTATAAATCCTTCTTCATGCCAATGAATTTAATTCTCATATCCACTACAAGGATCTAACATACTCATCTTTCACTAACTTGAGTACTTGGCTTAATATCTATCTTACATCAATCTTATAATCTTGACTTGTACAACTTACATGAGTTTGGGGTATTACAATATGGTTTCGGTATAGACGAGGCAAAGTAGGTAAGTTAAGATAATGAGTTTCATACATGTGATATGAATCAAGGAATTCAGTGATGAGGTTGAGGATGTTTAGGAATCGATGAAATGAACTATGAGGCTCAGTAATGAGGCTATAGATGTTTGTGTAGTTTTACGAGGCAAGTTAATAGGTTCTATTGTATAGTATTGTACTATATATAGTTTAAGTTAAGTTAATTTATTGTACTGAGTGCTTTTGTGAAGCAGAACGAAAGCTAAAATTATGTTTGTAATATCACACAAACAGGTGAGTATTCGATATCGTTCGAATGGATGAGAAAAGAATAAAATTCTTTAAAGAATAAATCTGAAATTTTATTGATAATGATAATTGAATTGTTAATTAACAAATAATGTGTCTATTTATAGAATTCTAAAGCAGTAGGAAAAAGGACTTCTAAACTAAATTAAATTGTAATTTGGAAATCCAAATCTAACTAGAATTGGTCAAGTTGTTCCAAGAATTGGTCTGCTAATTGCTCTGCATCAATCCCCTCCACTTCAAAAGAACTCGTCCCCAAGTTACTATCTGGATATAAAGAGTCAGGAGGAAAATAGGAAAAAATGTTAGATACGTTGAAGGTCTTGGAAATCTTCATATGGAAGGAAGATCAATAACATAAGCATTATTATTGATCTTTTGAAGAATAGCATATGGCCCATATTTCTTTTGATCAAGCTTGCGTTGCCCTCCACCATACTCTTTCCGCAGAAATACCTTCACCACATCACCCACCTGAAACTCCTTATGGCGTCGATGAAGATCAATAGCAACTTTGTATTTAGCATTAGATGATGTTATATGTTCCTTGACTTGCTTAAGTACATCCACATGCTGATTAGCTAAATTGTTAGCTGCTGTACTCTTGTTAAGTTCCGTAGGCAACTTCAACAAATCAGTAGTATAAGCAGGCACCTTTCTGTAAACAATAGCAAAAGGGGACATTTTTGTAAAATGATGCACTGCACTGTTATATGCAAATTTAGCCTGTGCAAGAGCAAGATCCCAAAGTCGCTTCTTGTCATTGCAAACACAGCGAAGAATGTTACCCAATGTTCGGTTGGCTACCTCAGTCTGTCCATTTGTTTGAGGATGTGCAGTGCTACTGAATCAAAGTTCAGTATTAAACTTCCTCCACAAAGTCATCCAGAAATGAGCCAAGAATTTTGAATCTCGATCAGAAGTAATGGATTTTGGAATACCATGCAAACGAATAATCTCTTGAAACAATAACTTGGCTATGTGAGAAGCATCACTGGTTTGATGACAAGGAATGAAATGAGCCATTTTAGAGAACCTATCAACAACTACAAAAATGGAATCATCTCCATGTTGTGTGCGTGGGAGTCCTAACATAAAATCCATAGACAAATCCTCCCATGGATGTTGAGGCCTATATTCTGAGCATGACCTTTCTGAGTTTGACAAATAGGACATTTTTGAACAAACCTTCCAGCATCACGTTTCATCTGTGGCTAATAGAACCTCTCTTCTAATCCAAAGATAGTCTTATCACGTCCAAGGTGTCCACTTAAACCACTACTATGCAGCTCATGTATTAACTTCTCACGAAGTGAAGTTCGAGGAATACAGAGCTTGTTTCCTTTAAACAGAAAACCATCATGGACAAGAAATCCTTCCAAAGGCTAATGTGAATGAACCTTCTCCCAAATCGTCCTAAAATCTTCATCCTCAGGATACAGATCTTTTAAAAACTCAAACCCCACAACCTCATTATTAATAGTTACTAATAATGCAGCCCTTATACTCAAAGCATCAATAACTTTATTACTAGTCCCTGACTTGTGTTTGATAACATAATGGAAAGTCTCATAGTAAGCTGCCCAACGAGCATGCAACTTGCTTATTAGATTTTTCTGAGTTTTAAAATGAATCAAGGACTAATGGTTAGAATAGATAACAAATTCTTGACCTAAGAGATTATGCTCCCAAGTTTTAAAAGCTCGAAACACAGCATATAACTCCTGTTCATATGTTAACCATTTCTGACGAGCTTCATTAAGCTTTTCACTGAAAAAGCCACAAGATGACCAATTTGAGATAATACACCTCCAATTCCAGTTCCACATGCATCACAGTCTACCTTAAAGACCTTTTTAAAATCAGGTAAGGCTAAAATGGGAGCAGAGGTTAATTTTTTCTTAATCTCCTCAAAGCTTCTTGCTGCAGCTTCTGTCCACTCAAATTTTGATATCCTCTCCTTCTTCAAACAATCAGTTATGAGTGCTACTATACTGCTAAAATCACGAATAAAACATTTGTAAAAAGTAGCAAGCCCATGAAAACTGCGTACTTCAGTTACAGATTTGGGAGTAGGCCAGTTTCGAATAGCCTCAATTTTTCATTCATCTACATGAATCCCTTCTGAATTAACAATGTATCCCATAAATAAGACCCTCTTTGTCAAGAAGCTACACTTCTTTAAATTAATGAACAATTCATTTGCCTGCAAGGCCTCCAATATTGTACGAATATATTGAATGTGTTCAACTTCGCTGCGACTGTAGATTAGAATGTCATCAAAATAAACAACAATAAATTTTTGAAGGAATGGTCACAGAACCTGATTCATTAGACGCATGAATGTGTTGGGTGCATTAATAAGGCCAAAGGCATCACTAGCCATTCATATAGACCTTCTTTTGTTTTGAAAGTTGTCTTCCATTCATCTTCTGGCTTAATTTGAATCTGATGATAGCCACTTCTAAGGTCAATCTTGGAAAATACCTTGGACCCGGCCAACTGATCAAGCATGTCTTCGAGCCGTGGAATAGGAAACCGATACTGCACAGTTATTTTATTGATAGCGCAATTGTCAACACACATTCGCCATGTTCCATCCTTCTTAGGCACCAAGAAGGTAGGAACACCACATGGACTGATGCTTTCTCGAATATGCCCCTTTTCCAAAAATTCTTCGACTTGTTCTTAAAGGATTTGACTCTCCTTTGGATTCATCCTATACTGAGGCATATTAGGTAAATAGGCTCCGAGGATTAGATCAATCTGATGTTAAATGTCCCTTAAGGGTGGCAATTTTGTCGATTCATCTACTATTCTCTGAAATTCAAAAAGCATTTCTTGAATAGGAGGTGACAATTCCTAGTTTGTTTCATCGTTTCCCTTGTTTATCAAAATAATTGCTCCACTTGATTCAGCAATATCTGTGCTAAGGTCCTGTACAAAATTTGAAACAGTTAATAAAATTCTCCCCTCCACTTTGGAGGTTTTGGGTGGACTACCAGCAGGGGTTACGACAATCTTTTTGCCATTCCACTTAAACAGATATGAATTTTCTCTCCCTTTGTGCAAAGCATTAATGTCAAATTGCCATGGGCGCCCCAACAATATGTGACATGCATCCATGTCAACCACATCACAAGTAACATAGTCGGAATAAAATTTTCCAAGAGAAATTAGAACTTTACAGATTTGAGTTACCTCAATTGATGGACCCTTTTTAATCCATCCAACCTGATATGGTGCTGGATGTGGCTCTGTTGGAAATTTCAAGTGTTCAATCAATAGTTTAGCAATAAGATTTTCACAACTACAGTTATCGATAATTAAACTGCACATATCTTGATTGACTCTACACTTTGCTTGGAATATCTTCCTACGCTGGTTCTGATCCTCTTGTTTTGGGAACACAATATTCGTCGAACTACACACGTAATGGTCTCCAGCATAATCATCAACTTCGTCATCATACTCTTCATCTTCTCTATACTAATCTTGTTCTTCATCTCTTCTAACCTCTTCAACCATATGGATAGGTCTTCGATCTAGGCATTCATTGGAACGGTGGCCTAGTTTGCCACATCTGTAACATTTTTCTGGGGCAGGTCTATCATAGGGATTTGCTAGAGTAAGTCTATCATTCGATTTGCCCCCTGTGCCTCGCCTCTATTCCATTGCATTATTGGTAGTGGCTTGGTTGTCAGCAGGATGGTTAGTGGTTCTTGTTGCTGCTGGAGGCTGTCGAAATCCTGTAGGACGATTATACTATTATGGAGGTCGCACTTCTACTCCTATTTGGGGTTGTCGTGCTGCTGGTGTGCGGTTAGGTTACTGCGCAATTCTCGCCTCTACTTGTAGTTCCATCTCTCGGGCATCTGTAAGGGTATAGATCGCCTGCACCCCCATCTTGTTCTGGTTCTCATATTGCAATCCCCTTTAATAATGAGCAATCTGATGATCATCGCTTTTGTTGATGCCACAACATGATTGTAGTTGTAAGAATTCTTCTATGTATTCTGCTACTGAATGATTCCTTTGTGTACAATCCAAGAACTGCTTATATAGCATCTGGATATAATCTCTAGGAAGAAATCGCTGCTGCAAAATTTTTTTCATTAATATCCAATCCTTCATCGGTGGTTGTCTACGAGTGTGTCGTTCATCCTGTAAGGACTGCCACCAAACACCTGCTCCTCCTTTCATTTTGTAGGCGACTATTGCTACCTTTCAAGCTTCACTGATTTCTATGATTTCAAAGAATCGCTCCACTTTGTTCATCCAATCAAGGAAACTTTCCACGTCCAAAGATCCAGTGAAAATAGGAATCTCTGCTTTAATTTTGTATCCATCATAATCTGCACGTCTGCCCTGGTGTTGTTCGCGAGGAACGATCACGGCGTTATTTTCCCTTTCTGGATTAAGAGCAACCGGCTGTGTAGGGACATTATCGCGCCTTGGATTCAAGGCTGTCAACTGTGCCATGATTTGTGTAAGCTAAGTCTGTATATTTTGTATTGTGGTCTCAAGTTCATTCATCCTGGTTTCGAGAACTTCAATGCTTCATTGTTGATCGTCAGCCATGGATTATGATACCAAATGATGCAGAACGGAAGCTAAAATTATATTTGTAATATCACATAAACGGGTGAGTATTCGATATCGTTCGAATGGACGAGAAAAGAATAAAATTCTTTAAAAAATAAATTTGAAATTTTATTGATAATGATAATTGAATTGTTGATTAACAAATAATGAGTCTATTTATAATGAAATCTAAATTCTAAAGCAGTAGGAAAAAGGACTTCTAAACTAATTTAAATTGTAATTTGGAAATCCAAATCTAACTAAAATTGGGACTTCTAAACTAAATTAAATTGTAATTTGGAAATCCAAATCTAACTAGAATTGGTCAATTTGTTCCAAGAATTGATCTGCTAATTGCTCTGCATCATTTTGCATGGCTTATGTTATGAGATATTTATGAACAAATGGCGGATAATGAATGATTGTTGTTACAATTCACTTACCACTGAATAGTTCTTTTCAGAAATTGTATGGACCAAATTGAAAATTATGTCCTTCAAAGATTATTTTACTATTGTGAACCCTCATTTTAGCACCTCCAAAATTATTTCTGAACTCACCAAAGCTGACTAGAATATTTTTCTATCCAAACTGGCACTTTTCTGATTCTGACCAGACTATTTGTACCAGACAGTATTTTTCCAAAACTGACCAGATTTTTCCCAAAACTGACGACCAAAATATCTGATAATTAATTTCAGATCCATCACCACTGACCGGTAATTTTTCGGACCTCATAATACCTCGGAAACTGACCCAAAAGTTTTAAAAATTGACCCAAAAATTAAAAAAAAAACAGCAAATCAGACTCTGAATGTCTGCCGCCGAAGCTCCTGGAGGATCCTCCAGACTCTCCGGCGGAAGCTGCTAGAACACCTGGCGGATCAGCCAGAATGGCTGGCGGATCCGCCAACGCGCATCTTTTTTGCCGTACTCCCACCACGTCAGTAGCCGCCATAAGTCCTGGCAAATCCGTCAGTCCTTCTGGTGCGTCCCCCAGAGCTTCTGGCGGACGCCGCGAGGACACCTCGTTGACGCGCGTGGTTCTAATGTGCGTCTCGCGGTTGACGCCCTCTTTCATTGAAATACTCTTTTACCCCTTCTTCAGCTTGTTTTTTAGCCTTTTTGACCCTATCCTTTTGGTCTTTTCACTATTCTCTTTCTAAACTACCCTCACCTCATTTTCCTATAAATACCTCACTCCCTCACCACTTCAATTCACACCTCAAGCATCTTGTTGATTGGCTATCCAATTTGCTTCTTCTTCTCTCTTTCTAATTAGTTTTAATCTTCAATTAGTTAATTAATTAAAAATCAATTATAATTAATTAACTAATTTTTCAATTAGTTTTAATCAATTAATTAAAAATTAATTTTAATTAATTAATTAATTTTTCAATTAGTTTTAATCTCAATTAATTAATTAATTAAAAATCAATTTTAATTAAATAATTAATTTTTCAATTAGTTCTAATCCCAATTAGTTAATTAATTAAAAATCAATTTTAATTAATTAATTAATCTTTCAATTAAGTTTTCACACTCATCAATTAGTTAATTAATTAAAAATTAATTTTAATTAATTAATTCATTTAGTTTTTGCTCAATTTGATTAATTAATCCTTTTAATTAACTGAAATTGGGTAATCAAGCAACCAAATCATCAAATTAATTTCCTCTGAAATTAATTTAAATCTATCATCCAAAATCGATAAAACAGTATTTCAGTCCGAAAAATCATTCCGCCCACTCAAAGTCCCCCCAAAGAGAATGTACATCATCTTCTCTCACCAACCCCAAGATCACCCCAAATCAAATCAAATCAATCTGATAAATCCTTAAACCCTTCCACCTCATAGTGGAATGAACTACGTGGGTTTTGATCCCCATTCAGTGGGGTACGTAGGCACACTTGGAATCTGAATGCAAGCCTCAAATCCAAAACCCAACCAATCCTCTTCCCCTTTTATTTTTAAATGTCAATCCATTGTAAATGTAAATTTTAATAAATGTTATTAGTTATTATTTTGAAGTAAAGGAGCGATCTTGTGATTTTCCTAGTACCCATAAGGGCTAAAAGAAATACTCTCCTTTACTTGTGATTGTTTAAATACTCGCTCTTTAAATACTTGCTCTTTATTTTTTCACCTGTCTCATAATTATGCCATGCTCATGCATTATAAATTGTAATTAATACTTGTCATTCATGAAATCATTTTTCAAGTCAAATTAAAATAAAGCCAAATTGAGATTATTTTAAAACAAAAAACCTAGTCCCCGAACTCAACCTGGTTCGAAGACTAGTGATTTTATCATTGGATAAATTAATCAAAGATTAATAAATTGGAGTCAAATTGGGTTCTTCCTTAATTTTTCCATTTAAATAAATTAGGGTGGCGACTCCAGAACCTTTTCAAAAATCAAATCAATTTTTCGAGGCGATAGCCGCTTCTAATCGTGAGCACCGAAACTCGTACCTAACCTCTTTTAAAAATTGCTTAGCCTTTCCTTAAGGCATTTTTCGAGCGAGGGGAGGGGCGTTCGGGCGAGGCCTCACAACTATTATTTTATTTCTTAAAGACCTACAAGACTATTTCAGAAACCATATAGCTTGTAACACTTGTTACAATTCTGGAATGCTCGTTACCTTCGAGTAAAGCCCATTATGACTTTTTCACGCCCGTTAAATTTTTTTTTGTCTCAAATTTGATTCTTAGACCACCAGTAGTAATGAACATTACACTTTGGTAATGCCTGTTACGGCTCGGGAACTATTAATACAGGGGTTTTGGCCCAAAATAAATATTTCTCATTTTCTCTTATTTCTAGACCATTTTAAACACTCCAAACCCTTTCTATTTTCCTCTCAAACCTAACTTCTTCATTTTTCTCCCAAGATCTTAAGAGAGTTCAAAGATTCAAAGTTCGTTCGTTCGTTCGTTCGTTCTTTCTTTAGAAAAGTATAGGTTTAAGAAAAGGGGAAATCTTTGAGGTAAGTCTTATAATCCTTTGATTTTCAATTGGGTTTAGTTTAATTGAAGTTTAATAATGAGTTATGAGTCTAATATATAGTATTTATGAGATTTAATTCAAGGAATGAGTTTTATTGAGTTTGAATCATAGAAACCCTAAGTGTAGGAAACCTTAAGACTAAGTTTGGGTTTATTGGTTATAAGATATGATTGCTAGTAAGACATAAGAGTTATGAATCTATGATTTGATCTGGGGATTGATGTGTAGGGAATGTGAGCCAAGGAATTGATGAGCCTCATTCAAGTTAAGGTGAATTAAGAATAATTGAGAGGTTATAGCAAGTGAAGTAAGTTATAAAATGTGTTAATGTATGGTAACCTGTTATGATTCATTCATGCTTGATTTCTCATTACTTCTTCCTTTTTTAATAAAGTTGCTATTTGTTTCTTGTTAATAAACTTGGCCTTAGAGCTTAATATTGTTGATAAATTATTTATTTTTTTATGAAAGGCCATTCAGGTCAAAGAGCCATTTGTATGAATATGACGAGGCCACTCAGCCCATCTAATTGATGTTTATGATATGATCCTACCAAACCATGACCAAGCTTAAGATCACGTGTGATAGAACTCCTAACTAATAGGGAAGAATTCATTAGACTGTGTGCATTGGTAACTCGATTGATGGGGTCAAATTTATCAGTGCCTTATCTAGGGAGGGCAATAACCTAGGCGTGTAATTAAAATAGTATACGTAGAACATAAGCCTTACTTAGAGAATGCAGTACTCTAGGCGTGTACTCAAGTAAGTGCACGTAAAATATGATATGTGTTCAAAGACCATGGGGACAGTGGCACAGCTCCGCCCACGAGAGAATTAACATATGTGATTATATGGTTCTGTTATGACATTTTTTTATCTTTAGTGCCTTTCATTCATGGCACATATTCAAGATTGAGTTTTGTTAATGTTAAAGTCATATTATCTTCATCTTAGATGCTCCGTAGTATGAAAAGAGATGTTAGATTTAAGATTGTATGAATCACTTTTAATGAAATGAAATGGAAGGATTTTATATGATTATAAGTTTGGTCATTCGATGGTTCGTGCATGCCTTTGTATGATTGTATATGTATCGATCCAAGGTATAGAATGAGTTCTACAGATTTTCAGTGGTCTTATACCTACCCACGCCCTAGGACCGTCATGTCGCTGGAGTTGGGGCGTGACAACTCCTATTCACCCCCCCTCTAGGAGTAGTGCCATATAAGGGTTCAACACATTTTTTTGTACTTTTTTTTTTTTTTAAAGAATGCATGTTTGATGGGTTTAAAATGGTTTGAAGATTAAATTAGCTCTTGTTTTTAAAAAAGTTCTATTATATCCCTTGGAATAGTTTTTAGCTAAAATTAGCATATCAACTTTTATTTTGAGTTAATTAATTGAATTTTTTAATAAAAACTTATTTTTACAATTTTAAATAATAAAATATTAATTTCTATATTTTTCAATAATAAAAAATATTTTAATTATGAAATTAAAATAAATTGTTGAATCCTGAGATAAACAAAAGGCTTAATAGATAAATGGAGAAACTATAAAAAGTATCTTGTGATTTGACCCTTTTATACTTATAGGTCTGTGAATTTTTTTTGACAAAGAGAGGTCTGTGGTTTATGCCATTAGCACTTAAGGGTCCATAGCCCTAACATCGTCAGTGCCTACTGACGTGGCACATATGGACCCCACTTTTAATATATTTTTTTTTGACTTGATATGCCACCTAGAATCATAATGTCACCTGGAATAATGATTCCCATATGGTTTTCATTAATACACATGGCGAATAAATGAATGCCACCTGTCATTAATTTTTCACGTGGATTATTAAAAAAAAATTACAAAAACAAACATAGAGAATCGTGAACTGAGAACGAGATTTGTTAAATCAAAGCCCTAACATTTACGTAAATCCCTAATATCATTATTCTAAATTTCATTACTTCTCCTTTCTGATCCACATCCAAAGATGAGCTCTCAATCCCAAGTAAGGTCATGTGAGAGTAGTACGAGCATAATCAAGGCAGTAAGACCGGTGGTGAAGAGGTGCGAATGTTGTGTGCAGTCACCATTGAGGATATCAACAACTCCTAAGAATATAGGCAAGAAATTTCATGGCTGTGGGCAATTTGGGGATGGTCGAAAATGCAATTTATTTGAATGGGTTGATGAATGTGCATGTGTTGGTTGCTCATACAGAATTCCATTTCTGTTGCAGAAGTTTCAAGATTGCGAAGATGAAATTGCAGATTGTCAAGCAAGGAAAGTCGAAGTTTCCAGTGAACTTAGAAGAAATCAAGAACGTACGCATCAATTACATAATGAAATTCATAATTCTTATGAAGAAAATGGGGTTCTAAAGATGCAATTGAGAGAGATGAAGCTGGAATTGAACACGAAGAAACAATTCTCTGTTGGGTTCAAAAAGAAGATTTTTATATTTATAATTACCTTTTTCTTTGTGTATTTCTTGTTTGGACATTAGGAAAATAGGTTAGAGAATGGAAAATTATATTTGCCTTAATTTGTTGGGTTCTTTTGTCAATATAAGTAAACTATTTGTTAAAATGTCTAAATGAAAAAATTGTTTGCCAAAATGCAAGTATTGTTTATTAATTGCAGGTTGCTTTAATTTGTTGGAAAATTGTAAAATTATAATTTTTTTAGGAAAATTTATTCAAGTTAAGTTATATTTGGCATTGATATACTGATATGGCATGAATTGTTGGTTATATGGCTATTGTTTATAATTACAAGAAATGAAAATTGTGCTCACTTCCTACCAAAACTAATGCTTAACATATCAAAGTCATTCTATCAAATGTTTCTTTTTTTCCTTGGCCACAATATTGACATCCTCCAGACTTGCTTTTAAAATTATGAAAGATTTCCAATCCTTTCTACTGACCTATAATAACATATTTAATTACAAACACAAATGCTTGGGGGTAAAGAATTTCTTATAAAGAAATGCAATTTGAAGAATAACCATAAAAGATAATTAGCATCGATTATCAATATTTACACTATTTCAGATCAGTGGATTGATATCAAATACCATAAATTGGTAATTTAGAAACTATTAGTTTGAGTTGCAGTTTCTATTTCAGGTACATCTCCATCTTGATATGCATGTTTAGTTTCAGGTTGGTGTTCATCCGCATTTTCACATGCAGGTTCACATCCAGTCTCATTTGCATTTTTTTGTCCATCAATTCCACCCAAATCATTTCTAGATTTCAATAAATTATTAATTTCTTCATAAAGACCCACATCACTCTCACTATCATATTCAAACTCATGGTCAACTTTTGATAGCAGTATATGCTCTAGGAGCCATATATTTGTTGTGTAATAGTAGAAGTAATAATTTCCAATGGCATAATAAATATATTCTTTATATGAAAGAGTTTCATATTATTGAATATAGTCCTTAAGTAATTTGTAAGATGATCTATTCTCAAGTCTTGAGAATATGAGTAACAGATAGCTCTCAAACAAATACTTTAAATATGTTCATGATCATAGGATTATTGACATGACATCATTAATCCAGAAGACCATCATCTATGTTTGTTTTCTATAATCAGTATGAGATACTTATGATTATAAAGGCAATGATTCTTATGTTGCTTGACATATGATGTCGATACAAACATATGGATATTAATTCGATGAATAGTCAAACTATGATGTTAGATGATAATTATATGGAGTTTTACTACTTGTCAATTATTTATCATCTAGGTCATAATAGTGCATATAGTCCTTTGACTTAAGGGACACTGTATCTTATATATATGTGATTAGGATTTATTACTGCTTACATAGATGTGCTATTCATGTACAGATATATGGCAAGTGATGGTTCTAATTGGTTATATATGGAGGTAAGTGATCGCCAAGAAAGAATTCATTACCTTGAGTAAATGAGGTTAAAATCCTATGTTATCTGGTTATTCTTAATATCAAAGCTCCTGGCTAGGATAACAGATTCACTAGAAAGAGTTTCTAGTAGGAATCTAATTATATCAAGAATTAGAATTGAGATAATGACATATAATCAAGGCACACTAGGGTTTAACATAAACCATTACCCTAGGGATTGGGATCTATAATGAAGGGATTCAAGTGCATGATAATTTATGATTGATGGTCCATATGATGTAAAAGTGATCAGCTGTAAACATTCATTTCTAATTAGGTAGTCGCGATATGCTTTGCTAGGCATCACTCACGACTTATGGGAATAAGTGTGAAATGGGAATTTTACATTAGCAGAGAAAAATATTTTCTCATTTCCATTGCTAATTAGACATGAACCTAGAAAGTCACACACCCAATAGTAATACTTATCAAGTGTAAAAGGTTTACTATAATAATTAATTAAATTGTTTAATTAATTGATTAGTGGTAAAAGGATTGAACTTGTGATTAAATTTACATGGACCCTAGCATGTCCTGAAGTTTAAATCCATAAAGGTTTCATTTCAATTAAATCTTAATTTGTATGGGATACAAATTTAAAGGATTAAATTGAAAATGATTTGGACTAAACAAATGAAAGAATTAATTTTAAGTTTAGTGGAAACCCTAAACACATGTGATGTGGCCAAAGCTCATATGTGATATGGAAAAAGACAATTTAGGGGTTAGAGAAAATTTACTATTTACTAAGCCCATTGGATGGGTTTAGGAGTTAGAGATTTTACACTAAGATTAAAAAGGTATTTTCTATTTTAGCAAATGGAAATGACAATTTTTCCCTCAAGGGATAAAATGGTCATTTCACCATTTGAGGAAGAAAAGTCCAACTTTGTTTCCTAAGCAAAGTTCTCTTTTGCTTCTTCTTTTTGGAAGAGCTAAAATTGGTGGAGATTGAAGACTTAAGGGTTAAGTCTTTTGGAAAGAATATAAAAACTATGAATTTTTATTTTCTATCAATCAAGGGATAAAAAATTCATTTTGGCAAATCTTAGAGAGAGAAGGTGAGAGAGAGAGAAAGAAAAGATGAAGAAAAAGTTTCTTTTAATTTTTATTTTAATCTTCAATTCTCTTCTTTGTTCTTTGTGAAAGAACAATTTCTATCAATGAATTCAATTTTTCACTTGAAACAATTAGATTAGAGATTTGTAAGAGTTGAAAGAAAAGATGAAGAAAGTGTTTCTTCAATTTTTCTTTTAATCTTCAAATTCTTTTCTTTGTTCTTTATGAAAGAATAATTGTTTGCAATTGATAATGGTTTAGTCCAAAACAATCAAAAGAGAAAACCTAATCTTCCAAAGGTTTTAGTGGGATGATCTTTAATCTGATTTGGGCAACCAAGAGAGGGATTCAAGAAAAACCAAAGAAAACCAAAGGAAATTTGATGGTGGAACTAGGTGTGGATGATCTAGAGACTTCACACTTGGGGAGCTCTTTGTCAAAGAATGAAGGAACCTACAAGAGGTAATAAGATTACTCTTCCTTATTCTTTAATTGCATATGTGTTTTACTCACAAATTAGTTGATTGCTTGAATAAGAGTTTGGACCAAAAATGGGTGAAGTGAAGTTTTAAATTATTTAAAATTTCATCCCACCACCCTAGCTTCCGCTGCTATTGGAGCCACACTTCCTTCAATTGGTATCAGAGCTACTTAATTTCTATGTAAAACCGTTGCATATGTTGCTTTGGACAGATTTGAGTTGATTGGAATAGGTTGTCCCACGGGGTGACCCACGGGTATGGGCTAGACCGTGGGATGAATCTGGATAAATTGCATTTTGTCAAGCAGCTTGACCCATGGGGTGACCAATGGGCGTGGGCCAGATTGTGGGACGGTTCTGGATTGTATGACAATTATGGGTAAAAGTTACCCTTGCCCCACGGGCTGACCTACGGGCGTGAGTCAGACCGTAGGACAGATGCAATTTTTCTAAATTTCAAAATTGTTTTGAAGTTTTTTTCAATCAATCAAATGTTATAACTTGAAATATGATTTCAAATTATAGAAA
>CATKHJ010569783.1:0-12075 GCA_949750685.1 Vernicia montana | reverse complement strand
GTAGGTCACAGAGAGCCAGAGTGGGGGTCGGCTCCCCGTATTTGATGATAGTGTGATCCTGTGGACTGATTCCCATCCTTTGTATGAGATTATATGATTATTTGTCTATGTGACACGTGCATGAGCATTATTGATAGAATGTCATTAGGACACCAGGTTGGTATATTGGTTGGTATCACTCACTGAGCTGAGGCGCTCATTCCTGTCTCACTACTTTTTTTTCAGGTTGCAGGATGAGCCGTCTTTGTTGAGTTTCCCTGCCTTCTCCTCCGGCAGTGGATTTTGTACATTTATGATGTATGTAATAATTCTAGAATATCCGCAATTACAGTAGATTTTGTTTGTATTTAAATTATTGTATAATTATGTGTGATGTCAGCATTATGAGATAAACTGATTTGCTGACTCATGAGAGAGTCTGCTATACAGGAACCTGAAGAGTTACAATGACTATTATATTATATATTGCCACAGGTTCTGTTAGCAGGTGGGCCCATAGCCCAGAGACATGAAAATATGATATATTCTTTGATAGTAAGATGTGTCAGGCTGACTACGGGTTCTGGAAGCCTTAAGTTTACCCGTTCCCTAGTGCCGGTCACGTGCCTAAGAGTCGGGTCGTGACACTTATTTTCTAAAGGAATAAAAATTTATGATTCTTATAAATCATTAAATCAATAATTTGAAATCAAATATATATCATAGTTTATGAATTTTTATGTATAATTTCTAAAATGTCTCTTCTATTTTTCCTTAATAATAATAAGCTTTTCTACTGCAAAAAAGAAAATAAATATGAGTAATGAAAATTTAGGTAATATCCAAAAAGAAAAAGAGAATGATTAAGAAATATAATTCAACCTTGTTAAATCAACCCAAATAAGAATCTTTAAAAATAAAAATAAAAATAAAAAGAGATGAATTAATACATGATTCCAAATCAAAAAACAAAACAACATCAAAAGATATTAGTGGCCCTACCTATATCTATAATATATATAAATGTATGAAGAGGGGATGTTGAATTATTGATATATAAAAATGTTATTATTAATTTTTTTATTATTTAAATTAAACATCTATTATTATTATTATTATATAAAAAAATTTATTATAATAGAATTTACATTTTTTATTATTATTATTATTATTATTGCAGTAAGAAATCTTATTATATTATAATTTATATTTATATTATAATTTCCTACAAAAAGAACTCATCTATTAAATTTTTACATTATCTATCAAATTTTAAATGTTTATTAAAATTTTCACATATCATTTTCATTTAAATTAAACCTTAATATATTTTTTCATAATTTATGTTAATTATATATCATATTAATGGAATGTACAACTTCAATTTTTTTTTAATATTTTAAAGTAGAATTTTTATATATTGATTATCATTCAATATAATTATATTATTAAAAAAATTATAATTTTCCAATAACTATAATTATAATATTCAGTTTTCGTATTTCAATTTTAGTCTTATACTTTTTTTTTTTTAATTGATCATCACTTAAATATAGTATTATAATCTATACATAATTATGCTTTGTATACTATTTTATTATTATTATTTATTTAATTTTATGTCTTTTTTTTAATTTAATATAATTAATCATGGACATATTGCAATGATGACGAGTTAAATTAAATTTAGATTCTATATAACTTTTTGTTAGAATATTTGTCAAATTATCATGAAGGGTTTTAATATTTTGATTGGATATCAATTGCATTACATATTTTTTATTTAGTATTTTTTTACATATTTGCTTTTTTTAATTGTGAAATTAAAGATTAATTAATTGCAACTGAGATTTTCTATTATCGTTATTATTATATTAATGTCAATTAATCAAAAAAAAAATAATTTTTTTTGATCAATTTCTTGATATTTTTCAACATTTGCATGAAGATCTAAAAAAAAAAATCGTAACATTTATTATTCTAATATTTTTTTATTTGATTTGGATCACTAATTAAGAGGTAAAATATGTGATAATTTAGCAATTATTTATTATGATCAATTTCTCGTACGTGTGAAAATTGAGTGAAATAAATAAATTTTGAATAAGATGAAAAGATATATTTACAATTACAAATTTGAATAGTTTTATAAATATATAATTTATTCGTAAGGTAATTTTTATATTTTATCTAATTAATGTATTCGTATTAAAAATATCAATATTATATTTTATATTTTTGTATATATTATTTGTTCATTGTATATATATATATATATATATATATATATATATATATATATATATATATATATATATATATATATAAAGTTTGATACTTAAAATAATGAGCAAAATTTTCTTGACTCTATGCAAGCGTCATCTGCATAATAATGATGAAAATAAGTAAATATAAAAAATTAAATCGATTGATTTGGATTATTTTTATTATTGACTATAGTTTTAAATTGTTTTTATTTATTATTATTATATTGTGAATCATATATTATTTATAAAAATTTATAAGATTTTTTTTTGTTATGATATATAATCTAATTTAGTAAATCATATATTACACTTTAATTTTTTCTTTTATAATAAAGGAAAACAACATGACTTATTTTACAAAAATTTGGATAATTTTTCAATCAATTCAATAATATAAGACTACTCAAAATTATATTTAGATCTATAAAACTTATATAATAATAATATAAAAATTCATGAATTTTTATACGAGGTATATACGTGA
This sequence comes from Vernicia montana, assembly GCA_949750685.1. Taxonomy (NCBI): domain Eukaryota; kingdom Viridiplantae; phylum Streptophyta; class Magnoliopsida; order Malpighiales; family Euphorbiaceae; genus Vernicia; species Vernicia montana. Next base: position 9,345 of record CATKHJ010569783.1, on the reverse strand, counting down.
TTAGAATTTATTCATATTTCTTTTTAATATATATATATATATATATATGTTTTAATAATAATAATAATTGGATATCATATATATATATAAAATAATTAGATATCAATACGCTAATAATTTATAGTGTTATAAAATATATTATAAAATAGAAGTTGTAATGAAATTAGCATATGAGTGGTGCTATAGTTGGTAACACTACAATAAATAAAATTTTTAATAGCATGATTTAATTATAGTTAAAAAAAAAACAAAAATTTAATGTTAAAAACACTTAACAATGATATCAATTCATTTATAAGATTTCTCTCTAACTAAAATTCATTAGGATCCACTCATTCATGGTCCCCAAATTATATGTCTATACTCTATATATAAACAAAAATGTGGAATTTTTTTTTTTTTCATTCAGATAAATCTTTGACGAAATTTCAATTTTGTTATGTTGATAGTGTTGTAAATACAATAAGGACAGGAAAGTTAGAAAGTTACATAAAAATCTAGTGTTTTATTCTAAATATAAATGAAGTTATTAAAAAAAAAAAAAGGAGTGTTGTATATAATTTCATTTTTACACATTAATAAAAAGAAGAAGAAGAAGAAAAAGAAGAAGAAGAAAGGTATATGAATAATTTTAAAAACAAAATTTTAAAAATAAGATTATCCTCTCAATATATAATTATTTTTTTTAAATAAAAAATTTAAAATTTTTATATATTAAAAATATTTTATAACCTTACATGTTATAAAATTGTATTAAGAAAGTGTGATTATTACTTATATTTTATTCTCATGTACTTCTTTTTTAATTTATATAATTCCTTATTTTTGGGGAAAAAAAAGCAGTGTGTACTGCACCCTAAACATAGGGTAAGTAATTGAAAGTTTAATTAATTATTTAGGAGAGAATATTTAATTACTATTTTTCCTAATTTTTAAATGCAGTGTACTGCACCCTAAACATAGGGTAAGTAAAGTTTAATTAATTATTTAGGAGAGAAAATTTAATTCTTTAGCTAGCGTTGAGATTTAATTTGTAAATGATCTCTCCTAAAAAATAATAAACATAAAAAGAAAAAGCTTTGTTCCTTTCTCCCTCTGTTTTTATCTTTTTTTTTTTTTTTTTTTTTTCCACCTCTTATTTTTTCAAATAAGACACGTTTGAATATGACACTAACCTGATTCAAAAAAAAAAAAAAAAAAAAAAAATGACACTAACCTCATATTTATAACAATAATAAAATATGACACCTAACGTGGATAACTCTACACACGTTTTACAAATGTATGAATTAAAAACCGGTTGGCATCTTTTTTATTTATATTTTTTATACTAAAAATTGTATTTTTTTTAAAAAATCAATTAAAGAAATAAAGAAAAATTATGATTTTCCTATGTTTTGAAAGAGCATTGATAATATTTAGTTATGATTTTATTAGGGTATCTTTAATTGGGTTGATGAATGTTTATATTGTGTGGTTGATTATTAGACTCTTTATCATAAGAGATTGATGATAGTAAATTGATTGGTAAATACCAATCGGTTGATAGTTTTTAAAAAAAAAAAAAAAATTAATTGTGAATCTCATATTATTTATTTTAAATGTATATAGATTTAATTGTGAGTCTCATATTATTTACTTTTTAAAATCTAATTATTATGAGAAATAATCTGATAAATAAAAATTTAATGGATTGATAATGTGACATAGACATCAAATTTTTTAAGTGTCTAACCATTAAAAATGCCCTCATATTCTTATCATCCCAAAAACCAAAAAAGAGGAGGAAAAAATAAAAGAAAGAAAAAGAAAGGTAGAAGTATATCTATAATTTATAATATATATAAATGTACGAATAAAAAAATATGTTAATAGACAAAAATATCATTAATTATAATTATTAATTTTTAAGTTATTCCACTAAAATTTTTCCTATCTATATATATACTAATTTTATTATATTCCATTCCACATATTGATATATAAATATATATACTTATTATAAATGAATATAATTTATTTATTCCTATAAAAACAATTTTCTTAATAAGTTATATGCATTTAAGTTAAGAATTCTAAGATTAAAGTCAATATTATAAAAATAAGGATATTTCTAGTCAATAATTTATAATTATTATATATTGTGTTTTATAATTTTTGTATTTTAATAATCGGTATTATTATAATTATTATAGTAGAATTTATTATTATTATTATTATTATTATTATATGATTTAGATTTTTTTATAAATTCATATAAAAATAACTTATCTATCAAATTCTAAAAGTTTATTAAATTTTTTATGTCATTTTTCATTTGAATTCTTGGATTTTTTTTATTTATGGGATTCTATTGAATCAAATTTAATAAAAATAATATTTTAATCAATTTTTTAATGTAGGTTAATTATATATCATGTTAATGGAATAGATGACTTCAAATTTTTTTTGCATATTCCCTAAATTATACATCTATTATTATTATTGTTGTTGTTATTATTATTGTTGTTATTGTATAAGGACCTCCTAAATTGGCTGATGCAATTTTATTATAGTATGATTCAGATTTTTTTTACAAATTCCTATAAAATTAAAGAACTTATCTATCAAAATTTTATATTATTTATCAAATTTTAAAAGTTTATTAAATTTTTATGTCATTTTTCATTGAGGGATCATAGTAATAGAATGTACGATTTCAATTTCATTTTATTTTGATTATTTTAAATTATAATTTTTAAATATTGATCATCATTCTATATGATTATATTATTTTATATTTTTAACAAATTAATAGAAATAATTCTCTAACTAATTGCTAAAATTCTTTCAATTTGTCATGTATATTAATCAATAGGAATAAGAAATCCTACATTAATTATCTATTATAATCATAGTCTTTTTTTTTTTTTAAATGCCATCACAGTTTATTATGAGAAAAAGAAGATGAATTTGAATATATATACATCACAGTTTATTATGGGAAAAAGAAGATCAACTTGACTATATATAGTTAAGAACATTACCAATATCATAAGATTAAATTAAAATTTTATAAAATTGAAAATTTAATTAAAATTTAAAATTGTCCATATTAATTTTTGTTATCCCTTAAATTATACAACAATTATTATTATTATTATTATTATTATTATTATTATTATTATAAGAAAACTCAAGTTTTTATTATTATTAATAATTACGTTATATTATATCAACCTATTGTTAAATGTGTAAGAAAATAAATACTTCAATTATAAATTATTATACAAAAAAAAATATATATATATATAAACACACACATATATAGCATGGCCATAACTTATTAGTTAGTTTTTTTTTTTTTATTTTAATTTTTTTTTTATTTTTTTATGGTGGTGAATTACTGATTTAATAGTGCCAAAATTTTTAATTTGAGATTTTTAATATTTTACTTTAATTAGTTGATTTAATTTATTAATTGTTATATCAATCAGTTGATTGATACATGTTAGAATTTTTATGATTATATATAATTTATGAACAATATTATATTAAAGTATTATCATCTATTTAGATAGATTAATTAATAAAGTGAAAAAGTTAATATGTTGTTCAATTTCACTAAAATAATTAGAGTTGAGTTAATAATGATTTTTTTTAGGGAAACATATGAAACTAGTAAAAATGGTTTCGCATTCATCGTTCAATTCAAGTTTGTTTGGCTTTGGAATCTTTTAGTGATACCAACCAATTTTGGTGACTACAATTTAAATGAAGCAAAACAGATGAAAATTCAACTCTCATTTAATTAGCCAATTAAACTGATCTTCTCCTTTTGCCCAAAAAAAAAAAAAAAAAAAAAAAAAAAAAAAAAAAAACCTGATCTTCTACTCCTTTCACCAAATTCAAAATTTGGAGTTGAGATTTGATAAAACTACTTGGACTTCCCCTTTTTATTTTTTGTTTTTTCATTAAAAAAAATATATTATATACAATATAAGTATGAAGTATAAATGTGTCAAATGTATTAAAAATAAGAGGAAATTACATAAAATATATATATATTTTTACTTTTTTTTCCAAAATACTCTTTTGTTTTTTTTTAAATTTTTAAAAATGCTCTTTTTTTTTTTTGTATATTTATAATATATGTTTAATAAATTTATGATATACTATTGATATATTTATGATTTATCTTTGAAAGTGAGATATTTTTGAAATAAAAAATTTAATAAATTATATTTTTGAAAGAAAAAAATGAAAGACATATATATATGATAATATTTTATTTTTTTTTAAATATTTATGTAAAAATTTTTAAAAATAAATTTAAAAGTCGAACTTGTGATATATCATGATCTCAATTTTAATTATCATTCAATCTCTCGGTTAGATGAAATCCTCATTAGCACTCAACCTTTTTCCCCTCCCAATTAAGGTCAATTCAACATCAAATTCACCTAATTAACTGAATAATTCCCTCATCTCACCAAAATATTTCAACCTTTGTTGGGTCTATGGGTCCATAATCCACAAGATTGATTATTCATACTCATCTAGTCATGTTCTTCTTGGACTTCACATAATTGAATTTTCAAACTTATTTCTATCACTTGGCTTAGAATAATAAATTTTAAGGGCCTCAAATGATTTTTCTTTTCTAAGGGAAAAACACAAGGAGACATTTTAAAGAAAATATTTAAGAAATGAGTTGAAAGAGAGCAAAACATGGAAGAACAGTGATTTGCGATAAATATACATATAATAAGTTATTAATAACAGTGGAAAATTTTTATTGATGTTGGTTTCATTAAATTACATATAGTTCCTGCTGCAAATGCCATTATCAATATTTTTTTTAGATGTTCAATTTCTTTTATACATAAGGATAAGTAAAACCGAACCGAAATTGAAAAAGCGAATCGAACTGATTGATTTTGTTTGATTTTTATTAAAAAAAATTGGTTTAAATCGAACCGACCGAAATTTTAATATATATATATACATATATATAGTTTATTATAATAATAAAAAAAAAAAACGAACCAAACTACATTTTTTCGATTCGATTTGATTTTTTCAAAACATAATTTCAATTATTTTGGTTCGATTCGGTTCAAAATCGAACCGATCGAATGCTCACCCTATAATATACAAGTAAATTATTTGATTATCATTTAAGGTAATTTTTTTTTTTTGTTGATATGAATCACTTAAGGTAATATATATTGATAATAATTAAATACACATTTTTCATGTTCATCTGTTAAAATTATTTGTCTTTTAATTTTTGTTGAGTAATTCAAATGTAAAATAAAGAATTTTGAATTTTCTGTTAATATTAACTAAAATATAAATTAGAAAATTACCCAAACTAGCTCCAGGTAAATTAAAAAAAAAAAAAAAAGAAAGAAAGAGGGAACTAGATATATATTAAGCCGCACAATCATTGATTTAGAGGAAAATCTACCAAATTGATTATGATTAATGTCACATGATTGTTTCTCATGTATAATAATTTTTAAAATATTATTTTTTTTTTGAAATAAAATGAAATTTTCATTAATAATGATTAATAAGTACAATTTGGAATAGATAAGTAATTTTTTGCATTCAAAAAATACATACAAATTTTATTATAAAAATGAGTTTTTCCTTTGAATTTTATTGATCGCGTTGACAGAATAATTATATATGGAGCCTTAACTATGTTTAAAATATTATGATTCATTTTAATAATCGACTTATTACTCACAATTATTTGAAATTACAATAAACACAGTGATACTTAAGTTGTCTTCCATCGAAAGATTTTGAGTTTGAATTTTAATCGAAATCTAATTTATAAAAAAAAAAAAGGAAATAAAGTATTAATGTTTATTTATTCTTATTTTTTTTATAATATAAATATGTGTATTATCCTTTGGCTTAATGCCTGCATTTTAATCCTAACAGAATAAGGAATCCATTGTTTCAATACATGATTATCTTGCTCTCAGCGCTTAATCAATATCAGCAGTTCATGACAACATGGCACGGTGGTAGCTAGTAATGGGGAGTGGGGACTACATCAAATTGCCCTATCCTCCCAAGTCCCAATCCTAGCTAGTGATAATAATTCTCATCTTATCTCTCCACTTCTGAAAATAAAAAATTATTTATAAATTTAGTTTAATGGTATATATTGGAAATGCATTTTTGGAATAGGATGATAAATCTAGAGTCTGAATTTCCTTTCAAATATTAAAAAAATAAAAAATAAAAAAGATCTCAACTCCTATTTTTAAATAGGATGATAATGATATGGTGGACTGGCTCCTTCCAGTTATAAAAAGAAAGGTAAAATACAAGACAGACTATTACAAATTTAATTACAACCAAACAATTCCAACCCAGCTAATAATAGTAAGAATAGTTGGTGAAAAAAAAAATAATAATAATAGTAAGAATAGACTTTTGAGTAGCACCACTGTATAAAAAAATGGAAATTAAGATGATGATTTTGGCTAATCACTAATTATATTAATTTATGGATTTTTTTAGTGTAAAAAAATTATTTGGTGTGTTAGTCATTGTTTTATCCAATCCGAGATCACTGGTTAGGTGTTATCGTCTTTGATTTAAGTTACTTTTATAGAATACACTGACCATCTGAGTATTAATGGGAGACACGAACCCCTTTTTACAAGATCAAAGTAATTACATATCATTGGTTCCCATACGCAAAGTCTGATTTAAGCAACAAAATCAATATTTAAATATTATGCATAATAAATCTCTATGGCTAGCTTTATTTGTAAGAAAATTTTGCTCATCTTCTTATTGACGTGAGTTCAATTCTCACAATTAGATTATAAATGAAGATTTTTCCTTATTTACGAATTCTCTAATTTCGACGTGAATGGTTCATATTTGATCGAATTAGAAAAGTAAAATTAAAACAGTGAGCGAAAAATGGCATGTAATACTACCTTACTACTAAATAAAAAATATATATATCATGCATAACAAAATTGCATGATGAAGGACAGGATGAACTATTTGAAAAAAAAAAAAAAAAAAAAAAAGGGGGGACAGGATGAACTTGTGATCACGACAACATGAGATGTGTATTAACCATTTAGGTTACCACCAATTGGGTGGTTTATGGATTTTTATTGTCTTGTCACTTCAGATAATATATAGTTACTCAAACCATTGGTAATATTTTTGTTGTATGATACTTATATGAAATGATTTTTTTTTTTTTATTTAGGACTTTTTCATTCTTACTATATTGTATTATTTGAGTTTTTTTACTTCCTCTATTTCAAAAAAGATGTCTCAAAATACTTGCTCGTTTTAAAAATAAATATAGATATTTATCAATTTTATTTTTATTAATTGAAAAGTGTAGTATTTGTATATTCTCAAAATTAATAAAAAAGATAATAATAAATGAGTATAAATAAGAATATAAGTGAAAAAATATAATAAAATTTATAAATTGATAAATAATTAATGATGTTTTCTTAAACGGTGTAAGAAAAGAAAGTGAATAATTTTTTTTTAGGACGCAGGAGTAATCATTAATATGTCAAAATTTCATTACCCATATATATATATCACTGTTTGAATAGTTCTTGATTTTTTATATTAGGATGAGGGGATGAGGTCGACACTGGATAATACGACGTAGTTGCTTTAATGTGAACTAAGCTGTATTTGGTAATTTAGATTAAGAAGATGTTGAAAATCTCTCTCTTCATTGCAATTGCAAGCCACAATTTTTTCCATTATTTTCCATGTGAAATGTCTGCATTATATTGAAAAGATGATCAGAGAGTGAAAGTCTTCTCTCTCTTCCGGCCACTTCTATATAATAAGAACAAAGTCTCTCCATCTCTCAGACAACAAATCCAACATTTTTCTAATAATACTTGTTCTTCAGTAATCTCAAAAAACAATGTTGAAGCCACAAGTTCAGCAGTCAAGCACCCTTTTCTTGCTACCAAAACCATTTATCCATGGAAATGGCCAAGTCCATCTCCCAGTCCTTTCAAGCTCCTCATTTGCTAACACTCAGAGAAAAGTTAAAGTTGGGTTTAAATTTAAACCAGGAAATATCAAAGCCATAGCAAACTTTACACAGGAAAAAAAGTCTACTAAAGTGAAAGCTATAGTGACTGTGAATCAAACTGTTGGAGGTTTCCTTTCAAACATAGGAATAGAGAAAGGACTTGATGATATTACTGATTTGCTTGGCAAATCTCTCCTCTTGGAGCTGGTTAGTGCTGAACTCGATTCCAGTAAGTAGTTTAATAAATAATTTTTATTTCAATAGCAGTGTTAAATAAACCACACTCATTTTAAAATCTTTAAGTTAGTACGTGAGTGTTTTAATTATTTATTTATTTATTTGAAATCAGATAATTTCAAAATTATTAAACCAAAAACTTATTGGTTGGGATATGTAAGAAATGCTAAACTTAAATGGTTGGCATGGAATTGCTGTAAAAAAAAAAAAAAAAGAAAAAGACCAAGGAACAGGGAAAAGTCATTGAAAAAGCTGCAAAAGATTGCTTGAAGTCAATCACATAATTAACATAATTAAATATTGCGACTTTATTCTTTATTAATTGATTGGTGAATCATTATATTTAATTTTTTGATTTATTTTATTTAACCTAATCATGTTAAATCACATAATTTTCAAAAAAATAATTCCCAACTATAATTTTTTTTTTTTCCTTTTATTTGTGTAGAGACTTGATAGATCTGAAGTTGTGAACTAATGAAAAATAATATATCTTTCTTTTATTATTTTATTATGCTCATTAATTTCAAAATTATTTAATTCGTTAATTTTTATTAATTAAATATTTTTCTTGTATATTTCGTGAAGCCACCGGATTGGAGAAGCCGACGATAAAAGCATATGCTCACCGGAAAGACCAAAAAGGAGGAGAAATACGGTATGAAGCAAGCTTTGAGGTTGCAGATAGTTTTGGAAACGTGGGAGCCATTTATGTTGAAAATGAGCACCATGAAGAAATGTTCATTAAGGATATAGCCCTTGACGGTTTCCTTGCTGGCCCTGTTAATCTCGCTTGTAATTCATGGGTTCACTCCAAGTCAGACAAAAAACAGAAAAGAGTCTTCTTCACTAATAAGGTCAGTTTAAATATAAATTATTATTTCTTTTTAAAAATATTAACATTTTTCTAATTATATTCAAAATATCCTTTACATAAATTAATAATAATTTTTTTAATAAAATTTCTATCAGTAATATTTAATATCTTTCCCATTTAAATGTTTAAATAATAAATAATTATTAATATTTCATCATTTTATTTCCTTTTTCTATTTCTTATAAAATTA
>CATKHJ010569324.1:0-15475 GCA_949750685.1 Vernicia montana | reverse complement strand
TGCTGCTTTTGGGTCATATTTTGACAAATTCTATTGGTCCGTAATATGTGTATTTAATTAGAGCTCCATGGATCAATCTCAGTATTATTATTTGGATGACTGTAATATTTAAAGTTTATCACTTATTAAGCTATGAGGTATTAATCAGTCATATGAGATTAGGAATTAAAACCAATTATCGATCATGCATAATTAAAGAATAATTATGCATGTAATATGGATAGTATGCATGATAGGATCGTCTATGAGTTTTGGCTACGATCTTGGTATTGTATTGCCATGTGTTAGTAAGAGTAGTGTATTAAGGATTCTACGGGCTTAGGTGAACTTACGTCTTTCTATACCCTAGGACAGTCATATCTCGAAAGTCGGGGTGTGACACCTTGCTACCCTTGTCTTAGAAAAGAAATTTTCATCTCCTTATGGCCATTATTGCATTCGCTTTAGGTTCTTTGGTAAGGAGTACGGGTTGAGGCTAGAAGAAGTTACGGATATCTTCAATTTTCAAAAGGTAGGAGCCTCAAATCTCAATGAACTTGATATAGACTTCAATGATTTTTGGAGGGAGCTCTCCATTGAATCTAGGTATGATCCTAAATTTTCTTTAGCCAAACACTTTTGAACCTTACACTTTTGGGTGCTCCATCAAATTATCACCTTTTCAATAAATGTAAGAGGAGATGGTAATGAGAAGGTCACTCAAAAGGATCTCTTCTTCCTCTTTGGTCTTATCAAAGCCAAATCCATCCAAACCGCTCTTTTTCTTATAGATCAATTCCTTCACCTGGCCAAAACACCTAAGGATGTCATTCTTCTCTCTTCTCATATCATAAGAATTGCAAACCATGTTGGTGCTCTCACTTTTCCCAACAAATCCATCCTTCAAACTTTTCTTTCACCGTTTTCCAATATACTAGACATTGAGTATATGATACACTCCAAGTGTATTAGAGAACGAAATGGTGCATATGAATACACTTTTTTAAAGGTGGGTGTTCAAGAAAAATCTAGGAAAAGATCAAGGGTTGCAATTCCTAGTGGAGGTCCTTCCTAAGTGGAGGAAAGGATCTTAAAAGAACAAGGGACCCAAACCTCCTCTAAAGCTCCATTTTCTTCTAAAATCAAAAAAATGTTTAGCAAGATTATGAAAAGGCTCAATCTTCTAGATCCTTTGTGGACATGCAAAATAAAATGAGAATCCTTCAATGTGACTTGAAAGATTGGAAATTTAGTGAAGAAGAAGAAGAAGAAGAAAAATTTTAGAGCTTGGGCCATAAAATCTTTTATTTTCTATTTTCTATTTGTTTTCTTATTATTTTCTTATTTTTTTAAGCATCTTGTATTTTTCTCTTACCTTAATTAAGCTTAAGTTAAATTTCATAAATTAAGTTAACTTTGTGTTTCCTTTTAATCATTATCTAACTTACCATTACTAATTATCAATTGTCTTTAACTTTCTCTTTTTGATCTTGCCAAAGGGGGAGAAGTGCAATGAATTTGAAAATTTTATTTGATTAAGGGGGAGAAAATAAAATTTTCCTAAAAATTAAAAGGTTCATTTATTCAGGGGGAGCCTTATATATTGTTTACTTCATTTTATCTTATCTCAAATTCAATTTAATTATCAAAACCAAAAAGGGGGAGATTGTTGAGCTAAAGTAGATTTTCAATTTAGTCAATCTCTATTTTGATCTTAACAATCAAATTGAATAGTTTTAATGTTTCATCTAAGTGAGTTTTGAGAGTTAAAATTCCTTAAAATTGCTTGAGATTAAAGAACTTAGAAAAATCTCTAAGTGTTCTGCTGGACTCCTAATTCGCGCTCGCAACAGACTTATTATGCCTGCAATATCCTTGTCGCGACCGTGACTCAATGATAGGGACCGCAATATAACTCAAATCCTGGATTGCAGATTTCATCCAGAGAGATTCACAGTCAGTGTAGCGACCACAACTCTGAGCGGCAAAGCTTGGTCTCGCTCGTGATTTCCTTATTGCGACCGCAACATTCATAAAGCTAAGAAGAGCCCCAACGGTAACATTAGCAACGAACAAAAATCTTCCACGTGGCACTAGCTGCTGGACACATATGAATATAGCGATCGCAATATACATGTAACTAGCGATTGCAATATTTTCATGGCGACCGTGATTCTTGTCTGACAGAGCATTTAATGCAGATTTTCTGACTGTTGAAACTAGATTTGGTTGAAGCTATTTGTAACAGCTCTTTTAGTGGTAGGAAACTATAAATACCCCACCATAGGACTTCAAAAAACACCAACAACTTCTCTAACAACCAAACACTTGCAAATTTATTTCTCAAGCTTTCAATTTTTCATTTAACATCTTGTGTGTTTGTTGTAAGAGCATTCATTGTTCAAGGGTTTAGTGTTAGCCATTAAACACTATCTAGGTTGGGAAGTGATCCTTTGTGAAAACTCTTATTGGATTTGAGTGTTAACCTTAGTGAAAACACTTGTGAGATTTTTAGTGTGAGTCTATTGAAAACACTTGTAAAGTTTGGTGTGAGCTTAAACACTAAGTTGGGAGTGAACTTGTTAAAACTCCATTGATAATGAAATACCCAATTGGTTATTGGGGAGTGGATGTAGGATTGGTTATAATCTGAACCACTATAAATCCTTGTATTCATTCTACTCTTTCTTCCTTACTCAATTAATTTTTTCAATTACCCACCAATTCAACCCCCCTTCTTGGTGCATATTGGGCAACAATTATCTTTAAACAATTTAGACATATTTAGGTCGACCATTACTTATATGGTACACTATAACATTTTACAATCCATAATACTCATGGAGCATCTAGATAGAAATGTATATTCATATAACATATAAACAAATACATAGTGTATACAAAATGAAGTTTTACTTCGACTTCACTACAAGCTTTAAATGCAGATGATTACTTAAGTTTTACTTGACTACCTTTTAACTTTGTGAAAAAAATAAGGAGCAAGGTGAGTAAAAACCTAGTGAGTGAAAAATATGCTACCATACTTATGGCCTAGGTAGTTCAAGGTTTGCCCACAAGAATGGTTCATGGTTCTTGTATCAATCAAATGAACAAATTAAGGCGAAATTCATTAAAGAATCATAGTTCATAAAATTAATTCAAATGGCAATTGAGTATGCATTCAGATCAAGTAGTTCATAGATTTAGCATAAATCTATAAAGAAAGGGGAAAACAGAGGTATCCATGCATGCTTACCATAAAAAATAAAAAAAAATAAAAAAATAAAAAGAAAGCATAGGCTCATTGACATGTTCACTATGATAATGGGAAAGCGGAGGCAAAGATACATACTTACCATGAATCTTGGGAGAACAGAGATAAAAATACATATTCACTTTGCAATTGGGGAAGCAGAGGCTCATCTTAGGGAGCATGCCACCTTGTCACCGTATAGGACTGATCAGGTCCCATGGCTAGGACCATTACTCTTCCTAGCTGGAGTCAATACAGTGTGCATAAAGTCATTACTCTTCCCACATCAGCTAAGGGATTTATGCTTTAAGGTTATAGCATTGTATTATTTTTAGTAGGTCATGAATTAGTCATAAAACATTTCAAATAGTTCATTTAGTCTGTATTCATTCATGATCAAGTAAGAAAAATATTCATGTCAAATGAAAATCTTGAAATCTTAGAAAGTCATGCAATGGTCATGTATCCGTAATTATAGGACATGGCAAGTTAGGCATTCATTATCATGGTCATGAGAGAATATTTTAAACATTTAAGTCATAAGTGGTCATGGAAAATCAACAATTAGCGTAGGACTTTATGAACATTAGGAAATAAAATTACAAGTATAGTAGGATATTAATCACTCACCTTAACTATGCAAACTTCCTTATACATCTTCCTTCTTAACATGAGTAAAAAGGGTGATTCTCAACCTATTGCATCTTCCCTCCTTTTCTAACTTCTTTTTCCCTCTAAATTTAATCAACATTCACAAATGAACTCATTTGGTTCCAAATAAGAACACTAAAGCATTTAACTTTGATTTTCTGCCCAAGTGAACTTCCTAACCTAGCAGGATTGTCCCTGCAATAACTAAAACTCTACTTATCAAAATTCTCTGATTCTTTTTGCATTAAAAACTAGACATATGAAATCATGATATATCCAAAATTTAGCTCAATTTGAGTTCTATATAATTCTCAGCAACTTTTCAAATCTGCTCTGCTCTTGTGCAGGAGCAGACTGACCTTCCCTTACTAATTGGGCTGCAACTCAAAACGTACAACTACAATGGAAATTTCCTTTTAAAATAATAAACTAAACATGTAAATAATAATTTCATCTTTTTTTATTTCTTCCTAAGTCTTTCCCTAAGATCCTCAAACTTAAGGGTCAATCTTAGGCTACATACTGGATCCATATGCAGGGTCAGTCTTGGTTCAAGTTCAACATCTCCCAATCTGTTTCTAATTTGATCAAGCGCTTTCATAGGAATATATTTGACACCATTATATATAGCTTTTATATATCAAATTAGCTTAAATTAGAATTCTATAACCCTCAAACATAAGGCCCAAGTTCCAAAAATTTACAAATTCTAACTGCCTTTCATCCAAACTAAGTTAGGCAATGTTTTTTTAGTCAATTTCAACCATAAAAACTTTTAATTCTACATAATAATCATTATTTAATTAAAAAATAAACCATCCTCCCCTCTCTTATGTCTTGGCCGAAATTTATATGATATAGAGATGGAAGAATTTAAAAAAGTTTCATACATATAAACTCTTGTTCATAAAAAAAAAAAGGGATTAAGTTAAAAAATTTACCTTAATCAAGTTTTTCCTTTTCTTCTTCTATCCTTGCCGACGTTCCCCTCTCTCCCTTTACTTTTTTTTTTCTTAGTTAGTGAATAATGAAGATAAGAATAAGAATTTTTTATTATTATTATTTTACTAAGAAGCTTCCTTCCTCTTTCCCAATTCATTTTCTTTTTCATTTTTCTTTTATTGAATTTTTTTGTCACATTTCTCTAGTCTTTATCCCTCCAATGGTTTGCAACTTCCTAACTCTTTCTTCCATTTTATTTATTCTTTAAATTACTAACTTAACAACTAGGACTTAATTTATACTTATTTACAAAGTTGTCATTTTGTCTTTTTCCTATTTCTTATTTTTTAGGCATTTCCTATTCATTAATTCAATTCTAATTCATAATTCAATCACTTCCATTGGACTTAGAAGTGTTTAAATATCTCGAATAAATTTTAGGAACCAATTCCTAGGTTGAGAATCTATTAATCGATCATAACGGGGTTCGGTTCCTAAACTGATATTCGATTAATACTCTGACTCCCATGACTTCTGTCCATACTCCAATCATTTAAACTTAGTGTTTATGGCTAACATGAAGTTGGGGTGTTACAACTGAAAATTCATTTTCAATAAACCAAAAAGTGGCAAAATTTACACATAAGCAAAACCTACCATTTTTTGTTAGCTAAAAACTGAAAAACCAGAAAAAGAATTTTGTGCCAGATAATTCAAATTTTAGTTTTCTAGAAGTCATTTTCGGCTACTCGAAAATGCTTGTTAGATAGCTCCTTCAAAACACAAAAAAGCTAATTGCACAAAGATTTTTGGTTGAGATGGTCTTTTAGGAATATAAATAACTTTAAATAAGAATGAGAATAGTTCCTAAGGTTCAAACTAAGGTCATGAGCCAAGATTTTAGATCCCAAATAATTAAAATTACAAGAATTTAAGAATAATATAAAATTACAAGTGAAAAATTAAAAGCTCTTGAACTTAGATGTCTATTATTTGATTTTTCTCCACTTTAAGCTCCATTATAGAGTTTCAAATTTGCATACGATTCATTGAATCTTGAACTACTTGAATTAGAGAATTTTTATAATTTTAGAGACGTACAATGTTACACAAATACTTGAAAGTTAATTAGTAGTAATACCAATTATTTATTATCATCAAAATTATTGAATTGGATCCTTAAGGTGTAATATATATAACTCTGACCTACTAAATTTTCTGTATTTATCCTAATTAAAGTATTAATGTGCAGTTTTGATTACCTTATCTTTGATTTGCTCCATTAAATAACTAATATTTGTTTTTAATTACTTTATATTTGATTTGGTCTAAAATTAATTAATTTAATTATAATTTGATCCAATATGTATACTAATAAAGTGATGTTGGATCTTAGAGAAATAGTTGAAAAAAGACTTTGGGCCAAGTATCTACCTTGGTGGCTTCCAAATTAAGCATTTATCTAATTTATGGTTAATTTTATATTTTTATCTGCTAAAACTTTTTTATTTTTATTAGGTATAAATTATTTATTGAGTATTCATTATTCCAATTATGTTTTTTAGACTTTTAGTTTGATTGGAAATACACTAATTAATACTTATAATATTATTATGCATGCTTGATATTTCAAATTCTTAATTTTTCTCCTCCTCCAAAAAATTTTTAAATTTTTCTCTTTCTGATTATGGGAGTTTAATTCTCTATAAGAAGACTTTAGTAGTAGAAGAAGCATTAAATTCAACTTTTTAATAATCATTGTGAAATTGAGGTTAGTCAATTTTTTTTATCATACAATTTTATTTTAATTTGTATTCTTTAACTTTTAGTATTGTATGTTGTGTTTATTTTTCTCTTTAATATTATTACATTGAATCTTAATTTTGCTTATTTTTCTTTTAAAATTATCATTTTTTTTTTAAATTTTATGTTGTAATCTTGAGATATACAAATAAAATTGAAAGATAGGAAAACATCAGTTACATATCAAATTTGAGATTTTTTTTTTTTTTTTTATGGTATCTGTTTGTTTATATTAACAAAAGAAGAAGAATAAGAAACGAAAAGTATTAATGGGCATATTTTATTTATTTATTTTGTAGGAAAAGGGGATTTAATTAATGTTGACTCTAATAATGCCTTGAGTAATCTACATCTAACATTTAATTTTCTTAAATGTTAAATATTTAATTATTTAATTGTTGACTCTCTTTTTACAGCAACAGATATAACGCTTGATAGAGATGCAACTAAAAGATGTACATATGAGACTACTGAACACCGGATAGAAACCGAGGCAACTTGAAATGCCAAGAAAAAATCCATCGCTCAAACACTGAGGAAAGCAGTGGTACTATCTCTCTAAACTCATTCTTTTCCTCAAGCATTAACTATGTACATGCTATCACTAACTTAAGCATCAGAGGGTCCGTGCCAGGCCATTGGCTTGGCGCACCTCTAATGCTTCTCTCTTCTTCCATGTCTTTGCCATGCAAGCCACAGTCCTTGCGCTACGACGAAGTCCAGCTCCATTCCTTCATCACACTGAGGCCTAACACCTACAACTTAAGTCCAGTGTCACATCCCACCTTTGGCGGTGTGACGGTCCTAGAGCATGGGTGACCATAAAGGTACCAACAATCTGTAGAACCCACTTAATCAATATAACTATACAATTAATACTATGCAATTATGTGAGCATTAGCAATCAGTTTCAATTCGGTAGTATAATATCTGCAACTATAACAATACCCCAGGCTCATAACCTGCATTAGAGAAGCACTTCCAAACTATATAAAGAATTCAATTTAATCAATTATTACAATGTTAGACTATTATAGTCCATGGAGCTCTAAATGATTCGACTCAAATAGTAAGTTGAAATCATCTTACATTCAGCAAAGTAGTCCCAAGTGGAGATAAATACTTGAGATCCACTTGCTGAGTCTGCTATTGAACTTGAAATAAAATATTGTAGGGGTGTGAGTGAAACTCAGTGAGTACTACAAAGAATAGAAAACAATATTTAAATATGTATATAACGGTAAAAATATTATTTTTCTAATATAACTGTATAGAAGAAATAAATCTTTCAGTGATCAATAATAGTTGGGGTCTAGTATTAAGGTTTCAATGGATAGTGGAGGAGGAACAGTTTTCCAATGATTAATAGCAATATAAACTCTAATGAAACGGTGAAGGAGAAACAATTTTTTAATATTTAATGATGATTGGAATTCACTAATAGAATATCTATATAACAATATAGAAAACACAATGAGAGTTTAATAACAATGATCAATAACGGTCAGAATTCAATATCGATAGTCAATAACAATTAGGATTCAATAACAGTGGTCAATAACAATAATATTAATCAATGATAGTTAATATTTAATAGCAGTAGTCAATGACAATAATAATGATCAATGACAGTGGTCAGTAATAATTACAATAGTCAATGACAGTCAGAATTCAATACGATGATCAATACAGTTAAGATTCAATGATAATGATCAGTAACGGTTGGGATTCGATACCAATGGTTAGTAATATTTGAGATTCAATAATATCATTTTAGTAGAAATCACAGTATTGGAAGCGGTATGCTTCCCAGTGTAAGCAGTGGAGTGGCAGCTATTGCTAGCTCACTCATATCAGTAAACAGTGGAGTGGCAGCTATTGCTTGCTCACTCATAACACTATATAGCATAAGACTGATTAGCTTTCACGGCTAGGACCACTCCTCCTAGCTCAGGCGGATACAATCACCCTATCCACAGGCTTTTCCAGTGTGCACATAGTCTGATGTAATACCCACATCAATCGGGGATTTATGCTTTACAGTAAAATAGTATGATCACTTAGGATCTAGTTCAATGTTTTTAATTAATAGTGTACAATGATGAATCATATAAGATTCAGTGAAAGATGATCGATTGTAGGAACAAAGGAATTTTATACAAGGATCAATTAGTTCCTTAAAGGAATTTGACTATGAGAATAATTTTATCAATAAGGATACACTGAGTTTTCAATTAAGAATCATTAGTTCATAGAAAGATTTATTTTAGGAAAAAAAAATTGATATATGGAAGGTGAACGCTATTACAGTACTTAAATAGAGTACAGTTAGCACTTGAAGTCAAATGGTATTAATAGACCAAAGGCCTCATTGAAAAGAATTTAATTTATAGTTGATAGGCTAAAAACCTCATTAAAAGAAATAAATCAACCAATTAATTCATTAAAGGAAGGTAAGGTTCTTAACGTACTCACATTGATCTCCTTAGCTCCTAATATAGTCTCTTAGTACAATCGATAGCGATGCTTCTCAATTTTTTGAACATCAATCTCCTCTAGGTTCTACGTTGAACCATATCTTTTATATCATTTAACCAAAATTTATTAATTACCTTATCAATTTGACTATCTAATATCTATGCAAATCAAGATATTCCATAGCATAAATATATGCATTTATAACAATTTAATACACTTTCATAGTAATTTCTTATTGAATAATTATATTCAATTTACTACTCATTACGATTATTAATCTTTTATTCTTTGCTTCCTTATATGAACAATTCATTAAGTGACAATAGTTAATTTTGTTACATTACATTTTCACTTATTGTCTAGTTATGTTACTAGACCTCATCACTCTGTTTTTGCCATTATTCAAGATATACTAATCCAAATGAATTTTATTTTCCAATTTAAGGAATTGTTGTATTTAATTGAAATTGTTGACTTTTAAGCATATGGGTCCCACCTTAAATTCCTATCTTCCATCCTCTTCATTTTCACTTAGCTAAATCAAATAAATTTTCCCTTTCTATTAATCATGTTGGCCGGCCATGCTACTCCATTGATAGGCCTTCCATTGCTTCGTATGCCCACTTCATTTATCCGTTATCTAACAGCTTTCGCGAAATGACCGTTTTACCATCCTTTTTAACTGTACCTTATTGTAACCGATATCAATGCAGTTCACTAACTTTATTTTATTTATCATTCTCATAACATCTTTATGAATTTCCATGTACCATAATATCACAGAAGTAGAATTAAATTAAATGCAAAAATTTTATTTGCATTTTACCGAGTCTCATTTGAGTTCCTTCGATCTTGTTATCGTTATAATTATTCAATTTAGTTTCCAATGGCATTCTTGTTCATACTGAGAACTGACAAAGTCCAGGATATTACATCCAACACCTCTGGATCTAATCCATTACTACCAGTAGAAGTCTAGCACCTTTTGTTCATCTCAATGACACCCACGATAATCCATCATCTATTCATCATACTCAGGTCCACTGATTGTTGCTCCCCAAACTTTTCACATCAAGGCCCAGCACTTGCAGAGCCCAAGCCCAGTGTTTAGGACTCCTTGTCCTGGCTGTTGATTGGCCTCAGGGCTCGGGACCTATTCAGGAAAAAATCCATCAAGATATAATACTTAGTTGTAGTTAATGATTTAAATATCGATATCGATCATAATATTAGGACTTAAAAATTATGAAAATATCATTTGATATTGATTTTTTTGTTTTAAAAAAAGTATGGAAATTAATAGGAAAAAGTATAAAAAACTACCTTGTTGTTTGACGTTTTTCTTGAAAAGGATCTATGATTTTTTTTTTCTGACACTTAGGTACCTTGTGATTTATTTTATTAGACACTTATCAAACTCATTGATACCATTAATATTTGATCATTTGACATACAATATAAATTTTAAAAAAAAAATCCTTTGACATGGAATTTAAACATGTACTGTATGATCCACTTTTGAATTTAAATTAATTATAAAAATTTAAAATAATTTTAAAAGAAAAAAAAATAAATTTTAAAAAATTATAAAAATTCTTAAATCTCAAATTTTATTCATACAAAATTTTGTACACGTCTTAGGAAACCAAACAAGTTTATAAAATCTCACAAATTTTCTAATTTAATAGCTATGTTTCATAATTACTCATGAATATTCCAACTTTGATCTCATGAACAATAATATTGGCATATAGCCATTAAATTAAAGATTTTGTGAGATTCATGTATTTGTTTGATTTCTTAAGACATGTAAAAAAAATTGTATGAGAAAATTTTGAGATTTAGAAATTTTTTTAATTTTAAAAATTTTATTTTTATTTTTTCTCTTAAAAATATTTTTAAATTTTTATAATAAATTAAAATTAAATTTTAATTCAAAATTAGGTCCTATAATGCCTGATGGAATTTCATGCCAGAGAAAAATATTTTCTTAATTTATATTATATGTCAAATGATCAAATATTAATAGTAGTAGTGAATTTGGTACTTAAATGTTTAATAGAATAAACCATAAGGTACCTAAGTGTCAGAGAAAAAAACACAAACCCCTTTCAAAAGAAAAAAAAAAAAAAAAAAAAAAAAGCATCAAACCATAAGGTAATTTTTTGTACTATCTCCAAATTAATATCTAAACTTGGAAATTTTGAATAAATTTTGAGAAATGATATGAAAAACTAGGAGGAAGAGTTATAGATTTAAATATGGAAAAAATAGTTTATTTATAAAAGTATTTAACGTTATAAAATGATATAGAATTGATCCGAAATTTAGAACTTAATGTAATAATATAAGAAATAAATTTGATAAGCCAATACTTCATAGTGAATTTAAATATTATATACATAGTTTTCTTATCTATTACATATCTTAAAGTTGGACACAAAATTCACTGTAGAACTATAATGTAATGCAAAATCAATTTGGCACGCGTGCAAAGAGTAATAATTAGCCCCTCATTGTAATACTGTGAACCCTTAATTTTGCACCCTCAGCATATAATTGGACCTAAGAAACCTTTGGTGAAAGTGCGACGATGAACCGGAAGAAGAATGGACGAAAACGGGCCTGAAAACCAAAAGAGGCAGTACGGTTGCCGCAGAGCTTGCCTGCGATTGCTGCAGGTGGCTCCTACGGTACCCAAAGCCAATTTGCGGCAACACTTTGTTGCCACAGGAGGCCTCTGCGGTACCGCAAAGCCCCTGTGCGGCAGCGTGTCCCAGATGCGTGAATCCCACATTGAAATTCGTCCAGAATTGTTCCCAACCCCTTCCACTATATATTTAGACCCCCCAACTCAGTTTTTCTCACCTCTTAACCTCTTGACCTCTGAACCTCTTGGTTTGCTTGATTAGCCTTTATATCAAGCGAATCATCCCCCATAAGCTTGGTCCACCAAGGAACAAGCTCTCTAGTTTTAAATTTTTTTATATTTTTATTTTATTTTTTCTTTGCTACTGCTCTTTGCTTTGCAAAGAAAATTGGGTTGCGACTTCCCTATCCGACCCACAGAGTCAAAAGTTCCCCGCCGTCCGAGGCAAGCCCCTTGTCAAGTCTCCAAAGTCGCTCAAGCGCAAGGTAAGTTTCTTTTCCTTTTCTTTATTTATTTAATTTATTTTTTCCCTCTTTGGGATTAGTCTTTTTATTTAATTTATTTTTCCCTCTTTGGGATTAGTCTTTTTATTTATTTGTTTTTCCCTTATTGGGATTATTCTCTTCTTCTCCTTTGGACTCCTTGCCTAATTCTTTTCTTTTAATTGATTCATTTAGGTCAGTTAATTAAAATCTGAAATAATTAATTCAATCTGGTAATCAATTAAAATCAATCCAATTAACTCAACTTTCAATCAATCAAAACATGATAAAGTGGTTTGACTAAACAAATCCCTTCGCAAAAAGGGAGAACTGCGTGGGTTCTGATTCCCAATCAAAGGGATATGCATGCATGTTTGGTCCAAGCATCGAATCTAATTAAAATTAACTAACTTCTCCCCTCATCACCTTCTTCACTTTAATTTAATTTATTTTGTTACATTTATTTTATTAGGATTAGTTTAGGGAATGTGTGACTTCCCTATAACCCATAAGGGTTAGAGGAGGTATCCCCTAATTTAGATTTTTATTGTACTTTTAACATTATTTATCTTTCATTATTTCCTTATTATTTCTTTTATTTACATAATCATGCATTTATTATATTGTACATGCACAATTCATGAAATCAATTTTAAGTCACAACTTTATTGAATGTCAAACTAATTAAAATGAACCGAAAACCTAGTCTCTGAATCCTCTTTGGTTTCGAAGCTAGTATACTTTCCTTTTGGGATAAAAATTATAGTCATTAATGGGTTTTTACCTTATATTTTCCCAAATAAAAATAAAGTAAGGTGACAACTCTAAAGTAATTTTCAAAATCAATCAATCAAAGCCCGAAGGCTTCATCATGAGTTTAAACCCAAATGAGCATTTCGATTTCCTTTTAGTGGATTGGACCGGTGCTTGGGCAAGGCCTCACAATTGGCGACTCTGCTGGGGACCACCTTCTTTTTAATAAAAAGAAAATAAGATGACTACTAATTGGTTAAAAAGTTTAACTTTTCATATAGTTGTGACTTTCATGCACCACTTGCATAGGCTCTTTGCCTCCAAAACTATTTGATAGTTAGTAGTATTGAGTGGGCAACCCTCCTTGGGTCTATTTTTCGATAGCGAAATCATCCACCCAACAACGAATCCTTTGATCCTTTCAAAGGTGTAACGAGCAAGCACGTACTATTGGACCCACGCGAGGCTCCTTAACTTACAAGTGGTTAGGTATACCGCTACTCTAGTGTGACGGGTACCCAATTCAAACCACCCTTACCTTTTCATGTAATGAACCTATAATCTGACCTTAGGTTGTATGTACCATAATCAAAGCCTTGCACAATTGCATCTTCGTGAAATATTTTTTTCCATGCATATCATGCATTCATAATGTATAACAAAGTAAGCATTCATCCTAAGCTTAGGTCATACTTTGAATCGAAAAAGGGTCAAACTCTCTCACCTCGATTCAATCACTTTCGCCCCACAAACCTTAAACATCATTACCCATTATCCAACCCAAAACTCAGGTGCCCTTAATCCTCACCCTTGACCTTCATCACTTTGAACTTACCCCTTATCCAAGATCACCCTTAAGCCCAATACCCTTGGCCCATTACCTTCAAAATTGACCCATTACCCCTAAGCCCAAAACTTTGGCCCATCATATCTTAGGTGATCCTCGAAGCCCAAAAATGGTTGGCCCACAATGCAATAGGGAATCATTTTCCCTTAAAGTTTGCATGTCTTTAACCTTCATCACCTTTCCTGTTCCATACCCATCACTTACTGGGTTTCATTTTATTTTGCTTCAAGGTGCCAATACCCAAGATGATTGATATGGATACCATGGATACCATCCTTAAAAAGCAGGAAGAGAGCTTCCAAACCATCCTCATTGTTGCCCTTAATACTCAACAAGCCAACTTCAACAAGGCCTTAAGCATCCAACAGACCAGCTCCAACAAAGCAATGGCTCATCTCACGACAACTCTCAGTGCCCAATAAGCCAAGTTCACCAAAGTTTTGAAATCCCAACACCAACTCATCAACAAGGTAAAATGAATGATAAATCAGGTCAAATCAATTGATGTTGCATCTGGAACAATACCCAAAAGCTCCACATCTCCAACTTCAAGCACCAAAACCATCCTAACTTCTATTTTAGATCAAATTGATAATGGAGAAAAGCTCACAAACACTGAACCACCAACTCCAAACACTACTTCCACCCAACTCCCATTATTAACCTGACCAATTCCACTCCATTTATCCCAAACACCAATATTGATCCAGTTGCCAATGGAAAGGCACTCATGCCACTGATCCCAAGCATCAATCCTTCCTCTTCTTTGAATCCTTTTCAACGTAGAAAGAAGTTTATCCCATCAGTTACCTCAAAGTGCAAGATGAATGAACCTGAGCAGATTTTAATAGGGAAAAGAAAGTGCAAAAAGAGTGACACCTACATTCCTTTTACCTCTGCTCAATGGAAGAATGTGAACACCTACTCTCATCTCCCTTTTGCCAAATGGAACAATATGGACACCTACACTCCTCTTACCAATGCCAAGTGGGAAAATATAGGGACTGCCTGCCATCACCAGTAAAAAATCTTTGAAAGTGGAAAGGAGGAAGCTCACAGATTTAGGTGTGCCCTTGAGTGTTATTTATCAAGATGCTTTGCAAAAAATTTGGTAACACCTTTATGTAATACCCTAGCCTAATAATCATATTGATTGCATGAGTATTGGATTAGATTGATCCTTACGATATGAATTGAATGAGTATATGTGTATATGAATAGGTATATGTGATTAAATTGCATATGGACAATATGCCAGAGTGAGTGAAAGAGAATTTGTTTTGCCATGATTTGTGAATAATAGTAAATATAAGGACCATTTTTGTAATTAATTGTGCCAGAAATGGAATTGTAAAAACATTGGTAATTTATGTTTTACATGATTCATTGAACCTAGGCTTATTGTGTCATGATTCATTGTAAATGATTTTAAATTAAAGGACTTTAAGGGGAATTGCCATATGGAAGACAATAAAATCAATTTTTGTATCATCATCTTCTTCATTTCCATAAGCAAAAACGTTACTTTTCTCTCAAAGTTTCTCTCCAAAATTTATTTTCTCTTCTTCTTTTCTTGGTTGATCAAAGGAAGAACACCATCAAAAGGAAAGATCTTGAGGTAATGATGCTAATTCTTG
>CATKHJ010569143.1:0-24305 GCA_949750685.1 Vernicia montana | reverse complement strand
TGCCTTAGGAATTCGAATACAAGCATAGTAGTATATTTTCTACTCACCTTGAATCACAAAGACTGCTCTATCACTCTACCGAAGATCCTCAATCACATCAGACAATGAAGCTCATCACAGTCCTCGTGATCTCCGTACTGACTTCGTAGAGGAACTATACACATAACACATATAGATTATCAATACTCATAACCCATGCTCTTAAAATCTCTATACTCATACTAATCTCATGATTTCTAACTCGATTCCCTTCCCCAAGTACAGATTATAATAATGGAGAAGAAGAATTTAAAGAATACCGAAGCCCTAACTCACATCGTAATAAATGCTCTTATAATGGATGAAGAGTTGATTGATTACAACCTTAGATCCTTTGGTCGGAACAATTAATGAAGCCTTCAAGCTTTTAATGTGAGTGGGTGAGGAATTCTCGAAAGAAAATTAGGTCGGAAGTTCTGATATCTCGTATAAAATGATTTTGGGGCTCTTTATTCCTTTTATAGGCCGACCTCCAGTTTTGGTCCCGACATAAGTCGTGGTCACTATTCTCTTTAAACCAATATGTCCAAATCAGGTAGTAGCGTTGTATACCGAGTCGTGCCCACTGTCGCAGTCGTGACCTTGGCTCGGCACACTACTTAGAGAAATTCATGTCTTAAAGTTAATATCTCTACTGTTCACACAGAGAGCTCCTGGACGAAGGTCGAAGACTGATGGTCGAAGACCGAAGTCGAAGACTAAAGTCAAAGACCGAAGTCGAAGACTAATGGTCGAAGACCGAAGTCGAAGACTAAAGTCGAAGACCGAAGTCGAAGACTAAAGTCGAAGACCGAAGTTGAAGACCAAAGTCGAACGAACTTCCCCATCTCTTAGCTTGCTCATATTGAAGTCGAAGACCGAAGTCGAAGACCAAAGTCAAATGAACTCCCTCATCTCTTATCTTACTCATACACTGGTAACTTATTCAATTCATCTTCTCTTATCACATAACTCGTGGCTCATAAAAATATCGGATTTACATCTAATAACTCGTAAAATGAATCACATGGATGTTCATATGAACTTGGAGTATTACAGATAGTTTGAGTAGGGTATGGGTAAGGTACTATACTATTCGTACTCTACCCAAACTTAATGTTATTTTTTTGGATATGGATTTATCCGTATCCATTGTCAAGTCAACTCGAGTATTATCCGCTTTGACTGGGTAGGATTTAGGTAGATACCCACAAATAGAGTACAAATTGTCATCCCTATAATCTATCATAAATAGATAGATTAAATATTAAAATTTTACTTTACACTTAATAACAATATTTAACTCTAATTATTTGTATAAAAACATACATACACTAACAGTAGGTATAAATTTCCATACCAATATGTAATTGATTTGATGCACAAAAATATAGATAGATTAAGAGTAGTTAAAAATTTTCCATTAGGCTTAAAGTATGGACAAAGAGAAATTATTGGGTATACTGGATACACTAAGAAATAGTGCACTCTACACTCACAAATATATGAAATCTATTTCAATTTATGGTAGCATGGATGCCGCATTTATGTGAATAAAGACATATTACACTTGGTGCACTCAATAATTTATTGTGAACAAGTAAGGGTGCACAAGTACAATCAACTCTAATTTGCAAATTATTTACATTATATATTTTGTGCGAGTTTTAATAATTTTTTTTTATATATAATTACATGTTTTCTTAAAAAAATTTAAGATATATAAACTACTACTATTATTTTTTATCGTGTCTTTAGTCATATGAAATTTATAATTTAGTATTTTCATATTGAATTTGGTACTAGGTATTGATATTATTTATGATACATCAAAAAATATAAGACATATATAATTCGCCAAAAGCTTGATTCTCCCTCTCAACTTTACCTCAAGTGTAATTTCATCTTATGATTAATTTGGTCTCCATTACACTCTTTGATTATAAAATCTTGGACAATTAAGCCCTATAACGTAAGAGTATGTTTGATAGGTCGTAATGCAATATAATATAATGTAATCAAATATATTTTTAATGTTTACATTATATTACATTATAACCTACCAAAAATATGCTATTAGTTTATAATTTGGGGAAATTGTAATTTTTTTTTTATTGTTTTGGCCCCACTTATCAACTTTAAGTTCTTCCCACATTTTCAACCTTTTATTTTCTTCTCTCAGCTCTCCTATTTCAGCAGCAAAAGTAGTGAAGGATGTTAAGAAGAATTCGGAATCCACCACCAGTGGGATTGTATTGAGGCAGTGATTGCAATTAATGATGTATAATAATATGTATAATATTCTATTTGATAGGAGATTTTAGAATGAAGAAGATCCATTATTTGTTAAGCTTAAGGCTTTGAATGGAAAGAGAAGTAGATTGGCTCAAGCTTTGAGTATAATTATGGTGATTTTATTCCCATTTTGAGACCTTTCTTAAGAGGTTATTTGAAGATCAGTAAAGAAGTTAAAGAGAGAAGGTTGCAGCTCTTCAAGGACTACTTCGTTGAAGAGAAGATCAGTAAAGAAGTTAAAGAGAGAAGGTTGCAGCTCTTCAAGGACTACTTCGTTGAAGAGAGGAAGTAACCTCTTAAGAAAGGTCTCAAAATCTCCAAATATCATTTGAGTATCAATCGATTTGCCTGATCAGCAATAGAGAATCCTCTAATTAATAATCAAGAAATTGTAATTTTCCAAAAATTCAATTCTCTTTTCCAACTACCCAGATTAACAATCATGAAAACAACCCAATTTAGCAGAAATAAAAAGCACTATGTTCTGACATTTTAACCTAAGAAAAATTGATACAATGAATTGATTAACTGGAGCAAAATCCAGATAATTGAAGGAGAAATTAAGGTTATTACCTTGTTGAATGGCCAGATGAAGATAGCCCCACCACCAACAGATCCATGTTTATTAACCTGAGAAGCAACAAGAAATTGGTCTCTCAAGCACAATAATCCATGAGGAGGAGAAGCATTGGTTGGTATATGCATAAGACGATCTCCAGTTTGTAAGAGCATGTCTCATCTCTGACCAATTGAAGATGCTTTTATTCAATTCTTGCTTGATCTTTTTTTACTTGATTGTGAAATGGAAACCAAACCCATCTTTTGCTCCTAATTAACTCCGTTCCATCTTCTTCTATTACCTAATTTCTAGCTTTCACTGTATATATTTTTGTGGGTATATATATATAAAAGAGAAGGAAAAGGATGGAAAGTGATGTGCTCATAATGGATTCGGATCTCTAGCACACTGTTAGACGATCTTTTTTACCTACAAGATAATAAATTAAAGGCCCCAAGTGATGTGCCTGGCGAGCCACTCCGATGCTTAAATCAGGAAAATGTGAATTAATAAACTTTTAACCACTGAGAGGTATTTAAAATTGTGTTACCCGTTTAATGGAGAGAGTGACACTATTTATAAAGGTGCTCCAAAGGTGTAAAATCCTTCTCGGAATCGGATTACTCTTTTTCAATATTATACATGGAGATAGTCTCCAAGTTAGACTAAAATATAGACTATATGAACGAGCTCGTAGCTCGCCTAGGATGATTAGTTTAGATAAGTATGTAACACATATTCCCCCACTAATTTTCAAGTTAAAGGCTCGGAATCATTTTGTTTCTTGTAGATCTCATCATAGGGCGATCTATGAAGAAGACGATCTTTGTTGACGGTTCGGTTTCTTATACAAGTATTTATGGAGCTGCTTCCGTCACTTCGTAATAATTTTAATTTTTAAAGAAAGAGTTGTACATGTAACTTTATGCCACGTGTCAAATTAAAATGGTTTCTTAAACCCTTCGGTTTCTGCACTATGCCCTATAAGTAGAGTTTTTTAACTTTCATTTTGATTTTTTACATTTCTTTTACTGCCGTCATTTCTCATTTCCTTCTTCTTCTTCTTTACAAATTTTTTTTGTCTG
Source organism: Vernicia montana (assembly GCA_949750685.1). Taxonomy (NCBI): domain Eukaryota; kingdom Viridiplantae; phylum Streptophyta; class Magnoliopsida; order Malpighiales; family Euphorbiaceae; genus Vernicia; species Vernicia montana. Next base: position 20,348 of record CATKHJ010569143.1, on the reverse strand, counting down.
CGATTTCTCTCTTTTCTGTAATTTTCTCTTGATTTTCTTTTTTTAAAAAAGATTTTTCAAGTTTTCTAGTGATTCCTTAGTCGTTGATTATTTCAGTGTGCCATTCTCTCTTTTTTCCTGTCGTACTACCAGTAAGTACCATTTTCCTTGCCTTTTCTACTTTTTATGTTGTATTTTACAATAAGTCATCTTGAAGATAGTTAGAATGATCACCTTTTTTATGATCGTCGTGATAGTGAGAATATTGTTTCAGAGCGGTCTCCTTTTTCGTTAATTGATACTGTATATATACACCGATCTTCTCAAACTGTGAGCAAAAATTTAAAAATCAATTTAGATAAATATGTAACAGAAAGGAATTTGAAGGATTGTGGAAACGCAAAAGAGGAAAGAACTAAGGAAGTTTGGTGCAAAAATTTAAGCTTTGGATGGATTTGAGAGTTAGAATGGTGAAGAATCTTCAACTACTTCACTTCTATCAATAAAATAGGTCTCGTTTCATTAGTTAGTGAGGCCAAAATAATAAAAAAAAAACACAACTTTCTCAAATCATAAATTACTACTTACGGACTATTACGAATTGGGCACAAAACAAAATTAAGTATAGAGATAGAATTACACTTTGGATAAAGTAGAGGGAATTGAGCTTTCGCCCTATATAATTTTATCTTCAATTAAAAAAAAAAAATCTTATAATCATTGGGGTTTGTACATAAATACCCCCAAAAAATAAAATATTCTCATACATGCCTTCTTTTTTTTTTTTTTTTAAAAATACACTTATTAAATTTTCTATTTCAAAAATGCCTCATTTTTAAAGGTATATTAAAAATATATTACAAGTGTATATATATATATATATATATATATATATATATATATATATATGTATATATATATATATATACATATATATATATATATATGAATTAAATGTGTTTTCGGTGTAATTTCCTATAATCATTTTTAAAGACCCAAATCAAATCAATATATGATCAAATCCATATGGGCCAACCAAGCCCAAATTTTACTATGACCAGGCCCGCCTGAGTTTAGCTATGCCCACACCAACTCTTCATCCTCCACTCACACTTCTGCAACTCTAATAGCGTAAAATGATTAGTACTCTATTATACCAGAACCAATGTCGAATTTGCGATATTCTTACCGAAAATGAATTGCTTCATCAAATTTCTATGTTTTTGAACAAGTTTTCTGCAATGGAGGTTAGTGACCTTCCCTATCTTGCTTCTTCATTGTTCGATTTCTTTAATTTGATTGAACCCAATTCATTTGGCCAATCGTGAAGCATGAGAAACTTCACTTTTCGTCGATTTTCTACTTTGCTTGATTCTGGGAAACCCTTATTTACTGGGAATTTGGGGAGGAGGAACTGGAATCCAATTCCAATACCCAATAGAACACTACCTGAACCTAAAGGCCAAGACCTTGATTTTGTTAATGTTGCACATAGCCATCTAATTCATTCTGATTGGGATAGGCTTAATTCATTATCGACCCATTGGACACCGTTTAGAGTTAAGCGCATTCTGCTAAAGATCCAAAAAGACCATGTTCTTTCACTGGAATTTTTCAATTGGGTCAAAACCCAAAACCCCAATTCTCATACACTTGAAACCCATTCGATTATTCTCCACATTCTTACTAAAAACCGAAAATTCAAATCTGCTGAGCTTATTTTAAAGAGTGTTCTTATGTTGCCTCCTATAGATTTGCCTGATAGGTTGTTTGAAGCAATCCTTTATACATATAGAATGTGTGATTCTTCACCTCGAGTCTTTGACTCACTGTTTAAGACCTATGCACATTTGAGAAAGTTCAGGAATGCTACAGATACATTTTTGCATATGAAGGATTATGGTTTTTTTCCCACTGTTGAGTCTTGCAATGCTTATTTGAGCTCCTTGCTTGATTTACATAGGGTGGATATTGCTTTATCATTTTATAAAGAAATGCGCCGATGTAGGATATCACCAAATGTGTACACTCTTAACATGGTTATGCGTGCTTTTTGCAAATTAGGAAAACTTGATAAGGCAGTTGAGGTATTCGAGGAAATTGATACTTTGGGAATTAGTCCTAATGATGCATCTTACAATACCTTGATTGCAGGGTATTGTCATAAGGGTCTTTTGAACTCGGCTATGAAGCTTAAAAACTTGATGAGGGAGAAAGGGATAGAGGCAAATGTGGTTACTTTTAACACTCTTATTTATGGGTTTTGCAAAGAAGGGAAACTACCAGAAGCTAGTAAAGTTTTTAGTGAGATGAAAATCCTGAATGTGGCCCCTGATACCATAACTTACAATACTTTGATAAATGGGTACAGCCAAGTGGGAAATAGTGAGATGGGTAGTAGGCTTTATGAAGAGATGTTAGGGAATGGGGTTAAAGCTGATATATTGACATATAATTCCTTGATTTTTGGTCTTTGCAAAGAGGGTAAGACCAAGAAAGCTGCATATATGGTTAAAGAACTTGATAAAAAAAACTTAGTTCCCAACAATTCGACCTTTGCTGCCCTTATTATTGGGCAGTGTATGAGAAATAACTCTGACCGTGCTTTTCAGCTATATAAAAGTATGGTGAGGGGTGGTTGTCATCCAAATGAACAAACTTTCAACATGTTGCTTTCTGCCTTCTGCAAGAATGATGATTTTGAAGGAGCATTTACAGTCTTGATGGAAATGTTTGAAAGGTGTATGGCTCCCAATTCAGATGTTTTATTGGAAATTTACCATGGACTTTGCCAATGCAGAAAAGATCATTTGGCAGAGAAGTTATGCTGTGAGTTGGAATCCAGACATATCATACCAGAAGGTTTTGGCAAAGCTAAACCTATCAACTGAGTACTGGAGAAGGATAACTAGGCATTTGACATAATTTATAAGGTTGTGCTTGTTCTTACTTTGTAGATTTTAAAACTTAGTTACTATTTGGTTTACATTTGGTGCTTTGGAAGTGCAGCTCTTAATCTATGAGCAAAACCAAATCTGTGCATCTCCTAAAATGTCTTGTTCATGATCTTAAATTCTTAAGAAACTTTCATGAGCATGAATCGATACATTACAACTTATATCAAATTTACTTTATGCCAAACTTGAGAGGATGCATAAGAAAACTGATACAAAAACTTGTATTGGGACTTATATTTCTAGGTAGAGACAGTGCTTGCTTGCTTTGTTATTTTTATCATGTTAACAGTTTACTCCCTAATGCTTGGATATTTTCAGTTTGGATCATATTTAAAGTCATCAGTATTCTGTGTTTGATCTTATGCTGAATGCTTCCTACCATATTTATCTGCAAGTAATTGTATCTCAGTCACTTGAGTTACAAGATGTTATCTTTAGTTTTTGTTGTATATTCAGTTATGCACAATGAAGTTCCTAGTTCCTACTCTTGTTTCGATAATGCTTTTCTCTCTCTCTATAAAATTTCTATTAAACTCCATGAATTAATATTGTACAATATTTTTATTTTGAAATATAGGTACATGAAAAAGGAATAATAATAATAATAATAATAATAATAATAATAGGTGAGGAAGATAATGAAATTTTGTACTCTTTTGCAAAAAGAGGAAGCAGGTGCTTAATTTAATGATTCTCAAATTGAGGCTATGTGACTTTTTTTTGGGCGATTGAATCCATATTATAACTTATATATTATTATAATCAGAGTAAACAGACATTAAACAACCATGAAAATTAGACTTGGGAGATGCAGGAAATTTCAACATAATTCCTGCTGCTAATTACATCTATCATTCTTCATAAAAATTATGTTCCTATCTACTAAAAGGAATACTTGTGGTGGCAATCAACTTCAATTTTTCCTTTTTCTTAGCAGTAACTCCAATAGTCTCAGTCATGTCAAGTTCTTCAGGTTTGATCCCATTGGGAAGTTTCCAATCAAAATGATACAACAATTGTGCAAGTAAAGTTTCAATTTCGACAGTAGCAAATAAAATTCCTGGACAAATCCTCCTACCTGCTCCAAATGGTAAGTATTCAAAGTCTGTCCCTTTAAAATCAACTGAAGAAACTTGAAATCTCTCAGGTTTAAAACTATTAGGTTCTTTCCAAATATTTGGATCTCTTCCCATTCCCCATGAATTAATTATAATTTTTGCCTTTTCTGGTATTTGATATCCATTAATCTCGCATGTCGTTCCTGCTTCTCTATGTATTAATGGTACTGGAGGGTGTAATCGTAGAGTTTCTTTAATTACTAATTTTAAGTAATCTAGATTTTGAATGTCTGCCTCTTCTAATCTTGTCTTGCCTTTGCAAGCTTGTCGCACTTCTTCTTGTGCCTTTTCCATTACTCTTGGGTTCCTTATCAACTCTGCCATTGCCCACTCCATAGCAGTAGATGTTGTCTCACTCCCTGCACTGATAATATCCTGAAATGGATAGTGAACTAATTAAACATGATTGAGTTATAATATATCTCAAGAATCAAGATATTCAGTGACCATTGATATAATTTACTGGCAGTTAGGCATTAACCGTTAATATACTTTTTTTTTTTTAAGACAAATCAAGTGTTTTAAAAACACACCAAAATCACAGCCTTGAAGTGGTCCATAGTGAGTTGCATATCAAGTTCATTGGATTTCTGAAGCTTTACAAGAACATCAATTACACCTTCTTTATTTGATTCATAGTTGAAACTTGCAGATTTTTTTCTCTCCAAACATTCATTGATTATATCACTAAGAACCTTATCAATCTTCACTTTGTTCTTCTTCAATGCAGCGTGCATACCAGTAACATACCCCAAAAATTTAACTGAAGGATACAAATCAGGCAAACTAAACCCTCCAAGAATAAGTGTTATTTCAGAAACAAATTGCAAGAACGTTTCTTGATCTTTGCATTTATCACCAAATGTTGCTGAACAAGTTATATCATTTGATAAGGCATAAAGCTTTTCACCAAGATTCATACAAACGCCCTCTTGAGAAGTAATAAACCCTACTAAATTCCACACTTCTTGTTCTCTTAATGATTTAAAAGATTGAACTCGCTTAGCGCTTAGAAGCTCCATGACAAAGATTTTTCTTAGTTTTCTCCAATAATCTCCGAATGGGGCAAGGAGTAAACCACTAGCATCTTTATAAGCCATTATTTCAAGAGAAGGAAAATAGTGCCTTTGAGAAAAATTAAGTTCATGGGTTTTTAACACTTGTGAAGCTACTTCTGCTGAGGATATAACAATAATCAATTGTTCACCGAGTTGGAGATGCATTATAGGTCCATATTTCTTGGTTAAGTTTGTTATGGCACGGTGTGGTAGTAATGAACCAGTCATCAATTGGTGTAAGTTTCCTATAACAGGGAGTTTTGGTGGTGATGGTGGCAATTTGTGGATTGAAGGCTTGGAGTTTCTCCAATACTTCATGAGAATGAACAAGAAGAGAAAGAAAGTAGAAAGGAAAGGAAATGAAATGAATTGGTCTATTTGGGAAATGGGAGAAGCCATTGTCTAAAGGATGGGGTTTGTGTATGTTAAAAGAAGCTCATGGATTCACTTGTATATATATAGTTGTAGTTGGAAGCTTATATGGATTCAATCTACCAATTAAAATCATGGTTTTGTCATTTCTATGGTTTGATTTGGTTTTAGAATATAGCAAGACTACTTTTTTTTATTTAATTTATTTTTTTTAATAGTAGACATATTTGAATTTGGATCTATGTCCAAATAATTTATTTACTTCTCAATTGGATGGTGACACTACAACAAATATTAGTATTAGCATCAAGTCAATTTTATTGCTAAAAATTAATATATGGCAGCAACATGAAAAGTTGCTACTAAAAGTTGACAGTTGTTGCCAAATGTTAATATATAAATAATATTTTTTGTGTGTATGTGTTTTTTTTTTTTTCTTTTTGAATATTGTAGAAGATAAATTATATATTAATAAAACTTGAAACTTATATATATCATATTTTTTGAATAAATTACTATTTAATTCCTGAAATTTTACCTAATTAACTAATTCATCCATGCTTTTTGAGAAATTAACTAATTAGTCTCTCAGTTTTGGTTCCGTCAGATTATTTAGTCATTTCGTCCAATTTTTGTACTTTTTTTCTGTTAAATTTATGAAAAATGACTAAAATACCCTTGTATATATAATAAATATAATTTTAATTTTATTGTTTAAAAATAAAAAATAAAAAAATTCAAAATAATAAAAGTAAATAATATTTATACAATTATATAATAATTATATTTAATATCATCAAATTATATAATTATTTATTATTATATAATTATTATATATAATAAAAAAATATTTATATTAATAAAATTAAATGATTATTATATAATTTTATTAATTTGAAATTTTTTTATTTTTTATTTTTAAATAATAAAATTAAAATTATATTTATTATATATATATATACAATGGTATTTTAATAATTTTTCATAAATTTAACGAAAAAAAGTACAAAAACTGGACTGAATAACTAAATAGTTTGACGGAACCAAAACTGAAAGACTAATTAGTAAGATTCTCAAACAACATGGACAAATTAGTTAATTAGGTTAAATTTTAGGGATTAAATAGTAATTTATCATATATTTTTTTTTTATGTTAAACAATTATAAATTATATAAATTTTGTACAAAAAATGGTCGCTATTAATAATTTTTGGCAGCAAACTATTTTTTATTGCAAAAAACCGATGACTTCAATTTTTTAACAATAACATGTAGCAACTTATTTTTATTACCATAATTTATATGCTTTTAGCAGCAAAAATGATTGCTGTCAATTCTAGTATTTCTTGCAGTAAAATTAAATACTAAAAAAATATAAGTGATATAACTTTTATATTATAAAATATTTAAAATTTTAATCTCTTATTATATTCAATGCAAATTAAAAATTTTGACTTATTATTTTAAGTAATTTTTAACTTAATTATAATTTTTAAAACAGACATTACCAAATAATTTAAAATGATTTAGAGCTAAAATTTTTTATTTTATATACTAAATCGTGTTATCAAACACCATCTAAATAAAGCTATATATACTTATTAAAATAATTGCATAAATTACCTATATATATAGGTATTAACTGGATTATGATAGATATTTCATGTAGAAATACAATAGAAATAAGTAATTTAATTAGTTAAAATAAGGCTAAAGTTTAGAAAAATCCTTAACAGTAAGTTGATATATACTATCAAATGTTTTTAAAGTATTTTTTCATTTTTTTATGAAATGATTGAAATTAATTTTTTTTAGATTAAAAAAATTAAAATCAAATCAAATAGTTAATAATCATTATAATAAATAAATAAATACAGTGAATATAACATTGTAACTCTTTAGTTTATCAACTTATATTTAATTTTATGATATAAAAAAATTTAATTTAAAGTTTAAATTAATTATTAAATTTCTCAACTTTACACCATCTAATACTCAAAAAATCATTTTAATTAGATTTAACTTTAATTCAATTATTAATAAAAAAAATGATATTATGTTTGTGTTCTCATATGTAATTTAGAATTGTATTATTTTCATATTGAATTTGGTATTGAATATTTATAATATTTATTGTTGTTTCTACGTGTGTTTTGATGATGTTAAAACTTTATTTTATTGTTTAAATCACTTAACATTTGCTATCAAATTATTTTAATGATATGCAAATAGTAACGTTCGTTCCTGAATCTTTATGAACATTACTCTTTAGAGCTTAAATTGGCACTTCCAATCTAGAGGAAAATTTCACAAACATTACCTGAAAGTCACTAACATTATAGAGCAAAATAACAAACGTTTAATTAATTAATATTAATATAATAATAACAATAATAAAAATATAAAATCTCAATTGAAATTAATTAACTTTTAATTTTACAATTCTTTTCAATCTCAATTGCAATTAATTAACCTTTAATTTTACAATAAAAAATTGAATATTTAAAAAAAATACTAAATTAAAAATATGTAAAACAATTGATATCCAAACAAAGTATTAAAACATTTCATGATAACTTGACGAATATTCCAACAAAAAATTGTATAAGACTTAAATTTAATTTAACACATCGTCATTGCAAGATATATAAGATTAATTCTATTGAATTAAAAAAATATATGTAAAATTAAATAAATAATAAAAAAATAATATACCAAACATAATTGTATATAGATCACAATGCTATTTTTAAATGATGATCAATTAAAAATTAAAAATAAATAAATAAAGTATAAGACTAAAATTGAAACACAAAAATTAAATATCATAATTCTAGTTCTTGGACAATTATAGATTTTTTTAATAATATAATATAATTGTATAAAATGACGATCAATATTTAAAGATTCTAATTTAAAATAATCAAAAGAAAAAGAAATTGAAGTCGTATCTTCCATTAACATAATATATAATTAACCTAAATTATGAAAAAAATATTATGTTTAAATTTAAATGAAAAGAATATTTGAAAAATCCAATAAAATTTCCTACTATATAAAAATTTGATGGAAGAGTTCTTTTTATAGGAAATTATAAAACAAATCTAAATCCTACTATAATAAAATTTTTTTATGCAATAATAATAATAATAATAGATGTCTAATTTAGAGAATATGAAAAATTAATAATGGTGTTTTTATCTATCAACATGTTTCCCATCTTTTCGTACATTTATATATAGTATAGGTAGATATAGATATAAATATAGGTACAATATATGATTATTTGATGGGATGTGTATAACTTATTATTATTTTTAATAATTCATATACCCACTTAACACTTCAATTTAAATTTATTTACATATAACTTTATTAGTTATTATGGAACCATATAATATTTTATTAATACAATTTATTATAAATAGAATGAGAGAATAATTAATATAAATTTATTTTTTTTAAAATAAATATAGATTTAATATGATGTGTAAAAACTACTACATGATCTTTACTTATTCATTATATATAAATCAATTAAAATGTATTTAAAGTGTATAAATAATTACTTAGTCATATATTATTAATTATATATTAAATATTAAAATATTAATTATTCAATACGATTTAATACGGTACAATACAATACGGTTTAGTTTGATTTTCAGTACGGAGATAGCATAAAAACTAAAATTATTCCAAAATACTTTTATTGATTCAAATTGATTTGGAGATTGAAGATTTTCAATTGGGTTGAATTCGAAATTTCTAAGATTCGTGCTAACCCTAGAAGTATTACCGCAATTTAAAAACTAGTCTGATTTAAGTTGAAAGATATATGTTTATTAAGGCCAAACCGAAGTAAAGCCAAATGAAACTATTAAGAATATTACAATTGTGGTTGTTATGGTCCATGCCAACTTTTTTAATGCTTTTTTAATGTTATTAATTTAGCATTTACTACAAGATATGAAATTTTCATATACTTAAAGAAGTGGTTAATTTTAAAGAGATTTATAAATCTTATTCAAACCTGTCCACTTTGACTCAATTTAGAATTAATGGTGGATCTGTGGGGGCGAGTTACTGCAGTCTTCCCTAACATTTTTTAAAACACTTATGAAATACTATATACTATTAAAAAAATATTAACAATTATCATTTTTGCCTTTTTTTTTTTTTTTTCTTGAATTCTGTTAAGTTCCCTTAACATAAAAAGAATTAGTTAGAAATTAAAACTTTAGTTGGATTGGTGGAAGTCTAATTAAATAAGTTTTAATAGATTCAAATAGCTAGTTAATACATTTATGTCAATTTCATTAAAGATTAACAATATATCGTGTATTTTTTGTTATAAATATCGTCATACAAAAGTTACATAATAAAATAAAAAATAATTTCTTGTCAACTAATTGATCACTTACATTAAGAATGATATTACTAAATATGATTTGATATAGATTTAGTTACAGACAAAAAAAAACAAGACAATGTATATAATTTAGAATGTTTAACTTTATCATAACACATAAATAAATGACCATAATTTTATTTCATTATCTAATTAAAAATATATTGAAAATTTTATTTTTTTTTATTGTGATTGAATTGAAAAATGAAATTCACACCCCAAAAGTAAGATACAAGAGTTTATATACAGAAACTAAAAATCTAACTAACCTGTCAGCTCAATTAAAGAAACTCTAACTAAATTAATAACATAATAAAATAAATATATTTACATGTGATTAACGAGGCTCTATTAGTCTATCAATACTCTCTCTAACTTCACATTTATAATTAAAAATACCAACGAATTTCGTTGTTAAATCAGTTTGATGCATAATTAGATCTATCAGCAGAATGAAATGAGTCAAACTCAAAATGTCCTAACTCCAATCATCCCGATCCGTTTAATTTAACCTGTTGCTATAAACCCATTAGGTTTGAAAATCCTATCCTCACCATGAATTGAGCCAGCGGGGGCAACTGTGGGACAAAGAGGAGGCTTTCCATTTGCAAGTTGGAGATAGGGCAATTACCTTCAGCCAAGATCTTCCCCACTCTACGGTTACATTGAAGAAATATTGATATTGATCAAATGCTCCAAGATGTAGAGGGATAGAATAGATAGATAGGGATTAAAGGCAGGTTGGTAAGATAGGGGTAGATTTTAATTTTTTTCTTGAATATATGTGATTTAATACTACAATTAGTACATGGGTGGTAAAGTTTAGAAGTCAGAAGTTAGGGAAACCCGACAATATTAATGGCAAAGGGACTAGGGGTGAGCACGAATTATGTAATGGATGGTAAAGTTTAGCAGTCAGAACTTAGGAAAACTCCACAATATTAATGGCAAAGGGACTAGGGGTGAGCATGAATTATGTAATGGGTGGTAAAGCTTAGAAGTCAGAAATTAGGAAAACCCCACAATATTAATGGCAAAGGGACTAGAGGTGAGCACAAATTATGTAATCTTTGAACTGAACTAAATAATCAAATTGAAAATCTCCAGAATTGAAAGTCTCGTTGACTATTTGATCGTCTCTAAATCGAACTGTACCGATAAAAATATTTAGAGACGATTCTGATTCTCATTGTATTGGGGAGTCCATTTCTATATTATTATTATTATTATTATTATTATTTTTGCCGAAGAAAGAAGAAATACTTGCATTAATAAAAACTAAAGACCAAAGCATTACAGGATATCAAATTAATCAGGTACATCCAGCTAAGGCACAAACATAAATTAACCCAAAATAGGTTTTTGACACTGGACTTAAAGCCCAAAATACCACTAGATAACAAGTCTGTGAAATCAATGACACATAGGCCTACAACCAAAGTAGATTTACCAAAAAAAAAAACCTTAGAGAAACTCTCCCTATCTGTCACGAATTAACTTCTGAGTTGCGACGGTCCTAGGGTATGAATAGCCGTAAGGGCACCAATCACCCGTAGAACCCATGAGTACTAATTATCACATGCAAATATGACAGCATAACAGCTGTAACTATACCTTATCCATTACACAATTTGCCCAAGATCTCAACCTGCATAAAACATACACTCCCAAAACAATCATAACCTCACTTCATTCAATTAATTTCCCCAAACTTCCACGCTCAATATCTCAATCAACTCGTAAGCAAGTTAATGTCTTGATTCGTAAATAAGCATAATTTCATACTTATCGCATTCGCCAATTACATTGTCAATACAATTTAAATTAATATACTTATACAAGCCAATACTATATACTTCTCTAATACCCATGGAGCTCTAATGCTACCTTAATTCTTGACTTCCTCAACTCAAAGGAAATTCACTACTTCTTATAATTTCCTGCAAACACTGGTGAGTAGAGAGGGTGAGTTTTGGAGAAAAACTCAGTGAATAAATAATATACAATATGTACGCGGAAAAAAATGCAATCATGAAATGGTATTTTTTTTCTAAACAAAAAAACTTGCATGTCAAATAACTTTTAATAATATAAAATGTCAATAGTATTTTGAAACTTGAAAACAAATTAACATTTTTAAACTTGTAAGGTCGATAACGTAATAACATGATAACTTGTTTATCAAACAACATTACTAAACTTGCATTTCAAATAACATTTCTACAATCTGCCATTGTTCACAGATGAAATAGAAATCAACTTGTAACATGAGAACTTGTAAACTTGATAACTTGAGCTTGTACTTGTATCATGAAACGCAAGACTGATCAGGTTCTTGCGCCCTAGGGCACTTGGCCCTCAAGGTAGAACCTTAACAAATTTAGCCCTGTTAAGTGAGCTACTATGTGTACACAGTCTGAGGGAACTCCCATCAGTGAAGGATTTATATTCATTGTTCACATTCTCATTTCATGAAAATAAATAAATAACAAGTAATACTTTCATTCTTGCAAACTCATAACATGAAACTTAATAATTCATTTAACTTGTAAATAATAAATTAAAGAAATTCTACAATCTTGTAAATTCATGAACATGGAAACGTGATACTACAATTAACTTATAAATTTATGCAAATCATGAAATCATGAAACTTGAATATTTTGAATTTTGAAATCATATATCATAAAGTTGAATATTTTGAACTTGAATATTATGAAATCATGGAACTTGAGAACCTTAAACATGAAAATTGTGGAAACATAAAACTTAATTATCTTGGACATAAAAATCATGAAAACATGAGACTTGAATATCTTAAACTTGTAAATTTTGAAATCATGAAACTTGAATACCTTATACCTAAAAATTATGGAAACATGGAATTTAAATATCTTGAACATTAAAGTCAAGAAACTCGAAATATCAAACTTATAAAGTTTTAACATATGAAACTTATAAAATTTTAAGTAATAACATGGAAATCATGTAATCATGAACTTTGAAAATTTATTCTTAAAGTTCATGGAGCTTGAAATCTTTTACTTGAAATTCATAAAACATATATAGCTTATAGATTTTTTTATAAATAATAACATGGAAATCATGAAAACATAAAACCTAAAATTTTATTCTTGAAATTCATGGAACACATAATTGTGAAAATATGGAACTTGAAATCTCAATTTCATGAAATCTTGTAATGAAATATAACATGGAAAATAAATGTATAATGATGGCATAATGCATATTATCTACTCACCTCTAATCCAAAACTTTCATATACAATTTCCTTTCTTTACCTCATGTAACAAGGTTGATCCTCTACATCATGCTCCTCTTCACTTTCTTGGCCACTTATAATAGCTACAATCTACCATACATACAATGAGAATTCATTCAATCACTAATTGTAAACTAAAACTTCATAATTTCATACATACATTCTTGTAATCTATCCTGACCTAAGAAGACTGTTTCTACTATAACGCATGTTATACTAATTCAAATGACTTGATTATTTTTTTTATATTAGAATATACATATAAGGGTATAATATATCCAAAATTTAGATCAAAATGAGTTCTACACAATTCTTAGAAAAATTTCAAATTCTACTATGCTCTTGTTACAGGGGCAGACTGATCATTCCTTATAATTTTGCTTGTACTTTACAACGTACACATCCAATGTAAAATTACTTAAATTGGGTATTAGAAAACATATAAATTAACATTTCTTATATTTTGTGTTTCCTATAATTCAGTCTCTAAAGTCCTCAAATCAGAGGGTAAATTTGGAACTTCTATCCTGCTAGATAACCAAAGCAGTCTACACTAAGTAAATTATTTACCATACCAAATGTTATCCTTTTACCCTGAAATTTTTAGGAGATCTAAATAATATATATATGTGTGGATCTTCATAACAAATTTCATGAAAAACAAAGATCATTTTCCTACTTAATTAAATCAATTTCAGTAGCTATATACAATTCTATCTTACACAGGATATAATATGGCAGTCTGTGGTTCCATATTCATTTTCCCTATCAAATAAACTCCAAATACAATAAAATTGGGCCAAAAAATAGAAAAGATATATACCTACAACTTTTATTTTTGAACTTTTCCTAATTCCTCATTGAAGACTATAAATTAATAGACACAAATTTTTGTTATATTCTAAAACCCTAACAAAGGAATCCATGTATGACTTGTAATTAACTAATAGAAGTGTAATTAAACCTTACCACTTTAGTTGAATCAATCTTCTTAAGATTGAGTGGCTGGTCAAACTCTCTAATATAGTAGTAAACTCTTTTGAGTTGAGAGAAAATGATGAAGAAGAAAGAAAGTTCAAGAACTTTGAATGGAAGATGAGGATAAGCATTAGATTTTCTCTTTTTATTTTAGTAGGAAACTTCCTCCTTCTTTCCTTTTTCTTTTTCTTTTCCATTTTCTATTTTACATTTCTTTTCTTGCTTTCTTTTGCTTCCTTGATCGACTTTCCTATGAAATTTTTCATTTTTTTTTACACTTGGTCAAATGACTATTTTACCCTTCCTCCAAATTTACCTTTTTATGCTTCTTAATTTCCATTTCATTCTTAAGCATGCCTTAACTTTCAATTAAGCACGCTAATCTTTTACTTAATCCACTTTTAATTATTTTCATATCATGAAAATCTATATCCCATCATACTAACTCTTTAAATTCATAACTCAATTCAATACTACATGCTCTACCTTTCTTGATATTTTCCATTCACAAGTTTTCATTAAATTTAACTAACATAATTTTAAAGTTTTAATCCTCTAAGGTTTTTGTTTCCTTTCTTGCTCACCATAAATCCTTCTTCATGCCAATGAATTTAATTCTCATATCCACTACAAGGATTTAATATACTCATCTGTCACTAACTTGAGTACTTGGCTTAATATCTATCTTACATCAATCTTATAACACTAAGCAAATTATTTACCATACCAAATGTTATCCTTTTACCCTGAAACTTTTAGGAGATCCAAATAATATATATATATGTGTGTGTGTGTGTGTGTGTGTGTGTGTGTGGATATTCATAACAAATTTCGTGAAAAACAAAGATCATTTTCCTACTGAATTAAATCAATTTCAATAGCTATATATAATTCTATCTTGCACAGGACATAATATGGCAGTCTGTGGTTCCATATTCATTTTCCCTATCAAATAAACTCCAAATGACATAAAATTTGGCCAAAAAATAGAAAAGATATATACCTACAACTTTTATATTTGAACTTTTCCTAATTACTCATTGAATACTACGAATTAATAGACACAAGTTTTTGTTATATTCTAAAACTCTAACAATAGAATCCATGTATGACTTGTAATTAACTAATAGAAGTGTAATTAAACCTTACCTCTTTAGTTGAATCAATCTTCTTGAGATTGAGTGGCTGGTCAAACTCTCAAATAGAGTAGTAAACTCTTTTGAGTTGAAAGAAAATGATGAAGAATAAAGAAAGTTCAAAAACTTTGAATGGAAGATGAGGATAAGCATTAGATTTTCTCTTTTTATTTTAGTAGGAAACTTCCTCCTTCTTTCCTTTTTCTTTTTCTTTTCCATTTTATATTTTTCATTTCTTTTCTTGCTTTCTTTTGCTTCCTTGATCGACTTTCCCATGAAATTTTTCATTTTTTTTACACTTAGTCAAATGACTATTTTACCCTTCTTCTAAATTTACCTTTTTATGCTTCTTAATTTCCCTTTCATTCTTAAGCATGCCTTAACTTTCAATTAAGCACGCTAATCTTTTACTTAATCCACTTTTAATTATTTTCATATCATGACAATCTATATCCCATCATACTAACTCTTTAAATTCATAACTCAATTCAATACTAACCATACTCTACCTTTCTTGATATTTTCCATTCACAAGTTTTCATTAAATTTAACTAACATAATTTTGAAGTTTTAATTCTCTAAGGTTTTTGTTTCCTTCCTTGCTCACTATAAATCCTTCTTCATGCCAATGAATTTAATTCCTTCCTTGCTCACTTATTTGTCACTAACTTGAGTACTTGGCTTAATATCTATCTTACATCAATCTTATAATCTTGACTTGTATAACTTACATGAGTTTGGGTTATTACACTATCAACAGCCTCTACCCTCATCCCTTACACCACCTCCGCCACTTATGGCTAGATTAGGAGGAGAAGCCTTGAATATAGCAAAGATCTTGTAGCTGAAATTACCAAAATAAGCTTAAATCTATATAGTTTGAGCCCAATCTACCACAAATCTACTGATTTGTGTGTGGGGCAAAAAAAATAGAGGGCCACCATACTCATCTCAATCAAATCACACCAACAAGGGTAAGAGCCTCTAAGAACGGCAGTCGGATTTAGCAAAAGGAGCCCTGCACTATCCTATATCAAACTGACACCATCATCAACATCTTCTCCCTCTTCCCACCAGTAACAGTTCCTTAACATATTCTTCAAGAATAGAAATTAGTAGAAAGGCCGGACAAAACCAGAGTCTTCCACAACAATACCATTGTCGAGCCAGATCAAGCAAATCAAACAACAAAACTCGAATGGATCGAGATACAAAACCAGCCTATATAAGGCGGTAGTCACCAAAAAAAAAAACTAAAGGAAAACAAAAGGAACAAAGAAAACAAAGGAAAAAACAAGAAAAAAACCAAAGAATGGCCACCGAAGGGTACCAGATAAGCTTTAGTCAATTTCAAAACATGATTTGGAAGTTTATGATCCTCAAAACCGAGAGGTTGTTCAACATAAACTTCCTCTTCAATAAAACCATTTAAAAATATAATTTTTATATCCATTTGAAATAGTTTAAAATTCATGTAACACGCATATGCAATTAATATCCTAATGGCCTCTAATCTTGCCACCGGAGCATAGGTTTTATCATAGTCTACGGCTTCCTCTTGGTTTTACCCTTTGGAAACCAATCTAGCTTTGTTCCTACTGATGGAACCATACTCATCTAACTTATTCTTATACACCCATTTGCATCTAATAATTGAATGATCATTGGGTTTAGGAACAAGTTCCCAAACTTTGTTTCTCTCAAATGGGTTGAGTTCCTCTTACATAGAAATCACCCAACACTCATCATTTAAAGCCTCATCAATAGTCATTGGCTCAAATTGAGAAATAAAGACAAAATAATTATGTAAGGCTTTAAAGTGAGATCTAGTACTTATACCCTTTGAAGTTTCACCAATGATAAATTCTTTGAGGTGGTCCTTGGGGTAGCTCCATTTTTTTTGGAGTCCTTGATTGTGATCCTCTTGTTGTTGAGGTTGAGTTTCAACATCTTGTTGATTCTGCTCATTCACCATCTCTTTCCTTGAGTTGTCCTCAATTTCAAATTTTTTGAATTCACCACATTTTTAGTTTTGAAGGAAGACTTATGTTGTTTCCCCATTTGGCATAGTTCACATGTATTGTCCTTTGAGAATTTGATCTTTGGGAGCCCATCAATTAGTTCATCCTTGTTTAGGCTATGAATCAAATCCATGCTTTCATGACCAAGCCTTCAATGCCAAAGTCAAGATTCATTGTTAATAGACACAGGACACTTGAAATTGTGGTTAACTAAATTGTATAAGTTAATTATGTAGGTATTGTCATCTCTTTCTCTTTTGAATATTACTTTGTCATCCACTAAGGTAGTGATAAGACATTCTTTGAAGTCAAAGATGACTTTATTACCTTTGTTACATAATTAACTTACACTTAATAAGTTATGATTTAAACCATTAACTAAATATATACCCTCAATAAGGGAACAACATTCCTTACCAATTGATCCAATGTCAATTACCTTACCCTTGCCATTGTTTCCAAATGTGACATTTCGTCCAAGATTTTTCTTCAAGGAGATAAAAAGGCTTGCATTTCCGATCATATGCCTTGAACATCCACTATTTACATGCCATTCACTTTCATTTGTAGTGGATTTAAGGCAAACCTACAAGAAATGTCAATTTATTTTTTCTTAAGTACCCAAGCATATTTAGGTCCTTTGGAGTTAGTTTTAGAAGGGTTCTCAAGTTATAATTGAGTCTTCCTTATGTAACAAAACAGATTAATATGACCATCTTTCATACAATAATGACATTTTAGCTTTGACTTAAAAATCTTTTTGTACTTTGCCATCTTGTAGTGAAATTGAGGTCTTTTTGCAACAATATCATGATGCACACAAGAGCATGTATGATGTTGTGATTGTGGGAGTTTTTGAACATGCCTTTTTTAATATATAAATGCATGATTGACTCTTTGAGGCTTAGATTTTGACTCATGTGAACCTTTCTCAATCCTTTTAGGATTTGAAGGTTTAGTGTGTGTTTTAGCCTCCTTGTTGACTACCTTTATGCTAGAAGTTTGAGGAGTAGAGGCTTTGACAAACAAAGGAGATGAGGATGTAGAAGTTGATGAACTATTAAAACCAAGACCATATTTTACAAAAAGTGGTCTTTAAGATACAATGAGTGTATCTAAAGCTTCATTTCTTTTGTGGAATTTAGAAATAGAAGTTCTTAATTCTTCAACTTCTAATTTCAAAGAATTATTTTCTTTATATAAAGATTCAAGTGAGGAGTTTTTAGAAGAGATTTCATCCAATAAACTTTTGAGGGTAGCATTGGATGTTTTCAAACTCGAAACAAGTTTTCCCAAGCCTTTGAAATCCTCCTTAAGTTTTGAATATTTTTCTTTATAAAATTTCATTTTGGAAAAATATTTCTCACATTTCAAAGCCATGGTCTCTAAAAACTCATCATTATCCACATCATCATCACTACAATTATTAAAATCATCACAAGAATAAGAAGTAGAGCATACCTCATTTGGAAAGTCTTCCAAGGCCATGAAATATAGATTTGCAACTTCTTGCTCTTTTTCATCATTGAAAGAGTCATCATCTCATGTAGCCTTGAAGCTCTTCTTTTTTTCCTTGTCCCACTTCTTCTTCTTTTTGAGCTTGGGACATTCTGGTTTGATGTGACTTTGCTTTCCACATTCATAGCAAATTACCTCATTCTTCTTATCCTTGTTGGAGTTGGCATTTAAGTTAGAGTTGGAAAGAGACTTCTTAAAAGATCTCTTCTTTTTATTCTTGATAATCTCCTTAACTCTTCTAGAAAGCATGGCCAACTCATCATCTTCATCATCACTCTCATCCGAGTCACTTTGACTCTCATCATCATGTTGATATTTGGTGGAGGATTTGAGAGCAATTGTCTTCTTCTTCTCAACTTAGACTTCTTCTTTCTCCAATGTCATCTCATGAGTGAGAAGCTTGCCAATAAGAACATTCGTTGGTAAATTGTCAAGATCATGAGCCTCTTCAATTGATGAAACTTTGGATTTGAAGTTCTTCTTTGAAAGAGCTCTAAGAATTTTGTTGTTGATGTCTTCCAAAAAGTAACTCTTTCCAAATTTCTTCAACCTTGTGACTATACCAAGGAATCTGTTAGTCATTTTGGTCACATTTTCATTAGGCTTGATCTTGAAGAGCTCATATTCATGAACAAGCATTTGAATCTTCTTTGATTTGACTTGCTTAGAGCCTTCATGGTAGTTGTACAATGTATTCCAAATGATATAAGTACTTGTACATTATTGAATTCTTCCATATTCTTCTCTAGATAAGGCACTGAGAAAAATTGACATGGCTTTCTTATTCTTCCCATTTGCTCTTCTATGAGCCTTAACCCATTCTTTTCTAGGTATCTCCTCTTTCACACCTTCAATCACCTTTTGATGGAGGCTTCCATTCTTCAAGAAGACTATCCCATAGATCTACTAGATCACTATCAAGGTATACCTCCATTATATGCTTCCAATAAGCATAATCGGTGCCATCAAAGTGTGGTTTGAGATGATTGATCCCTTCATTAGCCATTTAGATCTTTTCTCACGCTTTGAAGCTTGTAGAAATGAGACCTATACTCTGATATCACTTATTGCCTAATATGCACCAAGAAAGGGGGTTGAATTGGTGGGTAATTAAAAAATTAACTGAACAAAGAGTAGGGAAGAAGATAGAATACAAGAATTTATAGTGGTTCAGGTATAACAAACCCCACGTCCACTCCCCAATCACCAATTGGTATTTTCATTATCTATGGAGTTTTATCAAGTTCACACCCAACTTAGTGTTTACCTTACAAGTGTTTTCAATAGGCTCACACTAAAAATCTCACAAGTGTTTTCAATAAGGCTCACACTCAAACCTAACAAGAGTTTTCACTAAGGCTCACTCCCCAACCTAGTTAGTGTTTAATGGCTAATACTAAACCATTTGATCAATGAATGCTCTTACAACAAACACATAAGGTGTTGAATAAAAATTTAAAAGTTTGAGAAATAAAATTGCAAGAGATTAGTTGTTAGAGAAGTAGTTGGTATGTGTT
>CATKHJ010569059.1:0-19297 GCA_949750685.1 Vernicia montana | reverse complement strand
TTAAACAAAACATAAACAATAAACCAAAGTATAACACAAAAAAATATAAAAATATAAAAATATAAAAATAATAAAATAAATATAAAATATAAATATAATCAACCACATATAAACCAACAATAATTTTAAAATTTAGTAAATCAACAATGTTAATAAATTTAAAATTACAACAACAAACTAAAATCAACACATTCTAAAATAAAAGAAAAACAATTGAAAATACAAATACAATCAACGAAAAATAAACCAACAAACATAAATCCTGACAAGAAAAAACAGTAAATCAAATAAGAAACAACTCAACAAAAAAAAAATTAAAAAAATTACAAAAAATAAATAAATTTAGTAAATGACAAAAACCTTAGATTTCTGCTTAGTAGATTCCTTAATCACAACATTCGAACGTTTTGAATCCATTTCATCTTTATCAACACCTTTAGAGACACCTATAATAATTGCCTTATTTTTCTTTGGAGACTTAATACCTTCTACATTTTTCTTCTTTTGAGACTCAAAATCCTCATCACTCTTACTAAAAGATTTAGAAGCTTCATCTCTTTTCCTCAAAACATCACACTCTTTCTTAGTAGACCTAGAAGTCATCTTCTTACCCATTTTCTTTTTATCAACAAATCTAAAATTATTTCTAGAAACAAAACTACAAACAACTAAATTCCTAAAAATTTGAGAACTACTACGAAGATTGGAAAAAAATAACTCGCTTTTCAACCATAATACAAAAAGAACAATTATAAAATGAAAAATAGCAGTTACAAAATAAAAAATAAAAAAATACCTATATGTTACTCACTAAACTCGAATTTGTAGGAGATGTGCTAAACAACAATCAATTTGGAAAAAAAAAAAAATCAAAGGAAAATAGAAGAAAATAAAGAGAGAAACAAAAAACTATATACAGCGGCTCAATTTCAAAAGAAAAAAAGAAAAACAACACCCAAAGTAACTAACATCAGTTTAAAGAAAAAATCGTTAAATAATAATAATAATAATAATGATACAAAAGCAAATGATTTAGCAAAAATATTTTGAAAAAAATCGCAGAATAAAAATAAATTTTTTTTTTTAAAATATGGGTATACGATGTAATTTCTTAAAAAAAAAAAAAATACTAATTAGGTTAAATTTTATGGGTATAAGTAACAATGAGTGGGCAAGTCCTAGGTTCCCGCAGCGCGGAATTTTGAAACTCGTAAAACCTCTTGGGCTTGGCTGTTGGTGATGGTTGAGAATTGAAAGAAAGAAAAAAAAATTAGGTCGAGCCATGAATTCAGTGTGTAGAGCACTTTCGCAATCAACAAGGACTGGTAGCTACCCTCTTCGATTTCTGCTGCAATCATCTTACGCTACTTCATCTTCTACCACAGCTAAGCCATGGAAAAGATCCAACCAGAAATCACCTCCACTGCCACTGCCGTCATCTTCAGATTGGCCTAGACCCAGAGAGATTCCATTTCAAGCCAAGGTTTCCAATGCCGTTAATTTGATTGGATATGTAAGTGAGCCTATTCAATACCTGGCTTCGCCTGATGGCAACCATTGGGCTGCTACTGTCATCACCCACCACGACTGCTCTTCTCATTCTCATTCTCCTCCGCTCTGGTACTTTATCTATCCTACTTTTGTTAAGATTGTCCTACTTTTATACATGGGTTGGCACTGTTTAGTTTAATTTAGCTCTTATTCTTTTTTTAAATGATAATCATGAGTTTGTTTGAATTCTTATACTGATTTTATGGCAGAACTTTACAATATTTGTTGGCAAATGGGAGTTTGAGTCATTGCCATGTTGATTTTGTCTTTTGGTCTTCTAAATTTTAATTTGAATCACTCCATTTTACTGGGTGATATTATTTCATTAACTTCTCAATTTCTTAATGTATCAGGATTCCAATAATATTTGAAGGTGATTTGGCTCATGTTGCTGCTTGCCACTTGAAAAAAAAAGATCATGTCTACATAGCTGGACAACTAACTGCAGATCCCCCTCCTATTGATGTAATTCAGGGTCAAGCCCAAGTTCGGGTAAGGTCATTAGTTATGGGCATGATAATATATTTTACAGGTATGTCTATGTGTATGCAAGAAGTTCTTGCATACACACACACACTCACTCACTTTGTAGGGTTGATATATGTACTAGCACAGAAGTGAACATATTGAAATTGTAGGAAAAAAAATGAGGGGTATGTTTTAGGCCCGTACATGTGATTTGGTTAGATGACGATCAAAAGAAAAATCCCCATCTAGATTGATTGGAAATTTGAATCTATTGCCTTTCCTACCTTTGTGACCTATGGTTGCAAATTAAGGGCTCATTTAGAGAATCCTACAATCTCTAACAGTGACTGTTGGGGAAATAATTGCTTGCCTTCTCCTTCCATTTTCATCTTTAAATAATCATTTTTTTAACTACCCACTACTCACAACTCACAACTAACCCATATTCCCTACATATAGTAGGCTTGCAACACACTCCATGATTACATAATTGACAAAGTCAACAAACTTAAAACAAGCTGATTGAAAAAAGTAAAAAAGACATTAAGGTGATATTTGATAACACCATTTAACACTTAAAATTAAAATTTTCAGCACTTAATTACTTTAAGTTGTTTGGTAACATTTATTTTAAAAGTCTTAATTAAGCTAAAAATCACTTAAAATGATAAGTTAAAATTTTTAACTTCAAATTTGCATTGAATACAATAAGTTATTAGATTTTTTTAATATTTTTACAATTTAAAAATTATATCACTTATATTATTCAACACTTAAATTTTCAGTTTACCAAACACCACCTTGCTGCTGCAGTAGTTTCCTTTCCTGTACCTTCTTCTTGCCACGAGTATAACGCTTGTAAACTCGAGTTGTTGCCCTTCCTTTCACTTGCAGCTATTGTTGGTTCACAACAAGGTACGCCTAGGATGACGCAATGATGTAGTTTATGTTCCTTGTGGCTAGAGTTCTAATTGTGACCCAAACTTGTTTCAGTGGGGACCAGTTTGCAGCTAGTAATCTTTCAACCATTCTACTAGTAGGAAATTTAACAAATAATTTTGTACTTTTATATCGTTGATAACGTTTTTCTATTTTATTTCTTTATATAAGAATGTAACCTCTACAAATGTATTTATGGATTTTGGTTGGTCCAACGATGTTATGGTCACTTTCTAGTGACAAGGTGGTGTGTAGATGATGGTTGGAAAAAACTTTCAATTTTGAGTAGGATGGTGGTGGTTTTAATCTGTGTTGGACTTTCGATTGCATAGGAGGATGTGCATGAAGCTTCAACTTGATTTTTCAGTGAAGGTCCAATTAGATTTTGACAAGTGGCGACTGGAAATTGGCTTATGGTGGTTGATAATGCAAGTGGCAATGGTGGCTGGGGTGAATGACTTTTGTTAAGGTTGGTTATGGAAGGTGGCTGTAACTAGGGCTCTTTTTTTTTTTTGAATTGACAGTAATTAAGGCTTCTAGATTTTATTTTTACCTATGTAACTACGGGTGGCAGCATTACACAACAGAAGTTGACATACTTGATAATGGAGAACCTAGGACCTCACACCCTAAGTACTTCAATTTAACGAAGAAAAAACCCTCAAGTATGCATGTAGATGTTACATCATGATGAAAACAAATAAAATAAAAAAGTGCTAAATGGTAATACTAAAATATAAAACTGCTTGTTAAGTTTTCTACTATTAGAATAGGAAAAAACAAAAGGATTTGACTAAAAAAAAGCTATGATACTCGGACTCGCCGTTTGACCCTGCCGCACCCGTGTCAACACGACTCGACATGGGACATGACACAAAATATGTGTCCGACACACAAAATTGAAATCGAACATGCCTTTTCTTTATATCGAGCAAATTTCTGTTGAATGAGTTCGTCTTGAATGGAAGTGTGGATGATATGGAGAGGTGGGCTCAGATCATGGTGATGATTTTGGAAGAGATGGTGTTTGGTGTTGTTGGGATTTATGAGATAAATTGAAGAAGAAGAAAAAGAAAAAAGAAGAAAGGGAGAGAATTTCTGGGCTTGAAGAAGATAAGGAAAGTGAAGAATCAGAGAGTTTGCAAAGAAAACAGAGGGTTTCTGGGTTTGCAAAAATGGCTCCCACATAAGTCGAGGAAGATAAGGAAGGTGAAGAAGATGAAGATGAGGCTGCAATTTGAAGGCTAATGGGTTTTATTATTTTGTTTGGGCCACGGGCATATTAGCTTTTTTTTTTGAGTTTTTGAATTGGGCTTATAAGAAAAACAATTATATATTTAGAAATACAATAAGAATAGTTGATTATATGCTTTTAATATTTTATTTAAATATAATTGAAAATCAATTTGAATCAAACCAAACTTAATCATATGAAAAGAAATTTCATACATTCTATATGGACAATATTTGTTATTATAAAATTTTATATTTTATTTTTATTTACATAGCCGTATCTAAGTACCCGTGTCCCATTTCAAATATGTATCCCTATATCTTCCATTTGGAAAATTAAAAAGTCCAATACATGGATATGTATCCGTGTCTGACACCCGTACCCAAGTTTGAGCAACATAGAAAAAATGTTTTCTCTAAGATGAACTTGTGTTGCTTTCCTTAATGCTTTTGGACAGCGCCATAAACTTCATTATATGTAGGGAAGCGTTATAAAAGAATTTAACTGTCCCATATCTTTCCAAAGTTGTAGTTTTAAATAAGGTGGAATGGAGAAAAATGATTTGTATAGCTAACCCAACTAGTTTGGGGTTAAGGCATAGTTGAGTTGATTTTATTTTATATTACTATAGACTAGCTCTATATTTGTCTAATATTCCATAATTAATTTTTTATTTTCTCACTATGCATGGAAGTATAATGGAGAGGGAGGAGAATGGAGGAGACAATCTTTACCTATCTTGTTTGGTATTTCAAGTTTTTAAGGAGGGGGAAGGGGAAAAAGGAGTTTAATTATTTCCCTTAATCTCCCTTTAGGAGTTGAAATTCATTGCATCCCTAATTGGAGTGTAAACAATTTCAACTCCTAATAAAGGAGATATTTTTATTTTTATAACTACAATTCCCTTCCCTTTTCCCCTCATCAAACAAAATAGAATCTTTTTCCTCCCTTCCCTTCATTATTAATTTTTAATTTCTCAAACATAATAAGTTAAACATTTTACCATCCCGTCCCATCACCTCCCCTTCCTTTCCCTTCCTTTCTTATCTTATAAATGTGTTAGGAAAGCCTTGTAATAGATCATTGACTTTGGATAACCAATGAAAGTTACTCTTGGCTTTTGATCTCTTTTAAGAATCTTAGAGTTTGCATGATTAGATTGAATGATTTTGCTTTATCTTCCTTAGAGAAACTTGGGCTTTTATATTGTTCGAACATGCATCTGCCATAGTGTGCTCCTATTTGCATCGGTTAATGTTGGAGTAGAATAAGATCCTGATATGGTTCCTTTGCTTTATGTCCAAGAATATGTAGAACAGAATAATTAGTCTTAATGTCATGGTGATGGTGAGTTGATATTGAGATCTTAGAAAAGATAATCTTTAGGAAGAAAAGTTATCCCCGAGGCAAAGAAAACAAGCGGTAGAGGATTACTGTGGATTGGGATTCTCAACCACTGTATGAGGCCAATATGATGTAGGTAGCCTAAAATCAACAAATTGCTGCAATAGATGTTGTTTTACGAACTTATGCTTATTATTGTTCAAACATGGCTACTATTTGCTGTAAAGTCTGACATAATGTGAGACAATTATTTGTAATAAAAGTGAAGAGTTCGTTAAAGTGCCTTCTGATTTAGTTGTTTGTCACTCGAGGGAAAAGGAAATCTTTGCATCATTTTACTACTGCAAGATTTCAGTTTTTTTCACTTTAGTACCATTTTGACTAATTTCATTATACTTTTATTTCAATAGTATACCTACGATGTAAAAGTAACTTATCATATGAAGTCAAATGCTTTATCAATTATATTTGTAATATGCCTAGAAAAAAAATACAATTTTTCTTTATGTTTTTTTTTTCCTTTATGATGTTTTTTTTTTCCTTGAAAAGGAAAAGTTTGTTAACATGGTACTAATGCCATTCCATTTGGCCATCCAGTCACCTTATGGATAATGCTCAAGCCTAATTGTATTTTATGGTCAAATGACAATGAATACCACATTGTACTAAAATAATTCAAAATTTTAATTTGCATACGCGTATTAAGCGTCAAAACACTAAAACACAGTAGTTTTTTAAACTTTTCTCTGAAAGTAAAATCAAACTTGAGCACTATTATGTGTGTAGTACTATTAATAGAGCTGGTATAAAGTAAATAAATCCCTTTGTGGTTTACATATGTGCATCATAGAGTTTGGTGATAAAAATGTGAGCGAATATTTTTGGATAGATATGCATGCAAGAGACTTTCTAGTTATGCAAGTAACATTCAAGGTTTTGTCATGCTAGATTATGGTACATGATATCAACTTTGTCCAAGTATCATCCCAACTTACAAAAAGCCATGGACGTCAGCAACAAGAAGAAGGCTTTTTACCCGAGCAAAAATCAGAGCAAGGCTTTTTATCCAAGCAAAAACCAGAGCAAGGCTTTTTATCCGAGCAAAAACCAGAGCAACAAGAAGTGTCCTTAAAGGATTATGGTAAATACTTACTATATTCTTTTCTTTCCCATGTTATGTTTTGTCACCTTACTATAGATGTGCTTTTAGATTGTTCATAAAATATATTTCTTAACTATGTTCCACAATTTATATAGTTCAAATTTTGAGGCCTGGCTTTCTGCCATGCTCTTTTGAAGGGAGAGGCATTGTACTTTTGAAGGCGTGGTGCTTTCTCTTGACAAGTTTTAGGCAGATTTTTTGAGGGATTTGGTTTTTTAGACCAATAAAAAGGAATTTATTGTCTTGGTTTTGTTATCATCTTGTGTTCCAATTACCATGGCTGCATGGTATTGCTTCAGCCTTGCCTCCAATGCATATTGTAGCAAGTATTCCACATAAAAACACAAAATTTATGAAACATAGATCACAAAAATTTATTCCTCTTCCATGGTTGCATCACTAGCTTTTGTTAGGTGGAAACATTTACCCTATGTCTGGGAAACTTTTATAGGGAGGAAAGAAAATAAGGAGAGAAAATAATTTTTATTTTTCCTTTTTTATTTTCCTCCCTTGTGTTTGGATTGGAGAAAAATAAAAAGAAGATGAATGAAAATAAATTTATTTTCCTTTGTTTGGAAAACAAAATATGAAAGGAAAGAAAATTGTAATCTTGTACAATTATTATTTTACCTTTATTTAGTAACATAAGTAATACTTATTATAATGAATCAATTGAGATAATACTATTCTTTAAAATTAAATGAATAAATAATAGAAGCAAAATCTTAAAAAAGATTAAAAAAAAAACTATTTCAAAGAGGTGGAAAGAAGAAATGGACCAGAGATTTCATTTTTTCTTGAAGTGTTTTTTTTTTTTTTTTTTTTTCATGATGAACGAATGTTTTTTTGGCCTAGAAGAGAATGATTTTTTTTAAAAGAGGAAGAGAACGATTTTTGAGAGTACATAGAGCAGATGATAAAAAAATGGCAAGATTGTAATTGTGCACTGAAAAGTAAAATTTTCCCCTCAAGCTTCACTTTTTCTCTTCATGTTGGGGGGAAAATAAAGGGAGGAAAATAGGTTTTATTTTCTTTCCTCCTTTTATTTTCCCTCCATTCCCAATTCCTCATTATTTTCCACCCATATTTTACTTCCTTATTTTACCTCAATCCAAACATAGGGTTAATCATTGCTTCTTCAATCTGATTTATTAGGAATCATGCTTCTAGAAATATTTGAGTTCTTTTTAAAAATAATAATTCTTGTCATATTGTTTTGAATTTGAGTTGAAAATGATTCTCATGTCCAACAAGTAAATATCGTTTATAAATGTTGTTAACATATGTTATGCTTGAGCGTTTGAGATTCTGTTAGACATACATGTGTAATTTGTGAATGCAATTCTGCTTAGTGTATATTAGGAATTCTGTTTCCTGTTGCAACATTTAGATTCATTTACTAGTAATGTACAACATATGATTGCAGCAAATTTAAAGGACAATACATATGCTAAATGTTGTGTTCAAATTTGAACTACACTACTCGCAAGTACACGAGATAATTGTAGCTAGGATGAGCACCCAAGGTCGTATCTCTCAAGGAGGATAGAGATGTGGAATGTTTAATTTAAATTGCAATTAACACAAAATATTAAATAAATCCTAACACCCTAAATTGATTGATTGCTTTGAGAATTGTTGTGAATTAAATGATCACAGAGAAAATTGTAAGACTTTAAAAAGTAAATGGAATGGATGGATGTAACCAATATAAAAAGGCTTCTAGGGCATTCAACTTCACCAAATTGATGTATGGTTGTTTAAAATGAGATGATTAGGGTAATGCAAATGAAAGGAATAAAACCCAAAGTGATTCTAATAAATGTGTCTCTCGAATCCGGTTAATTAGAAATCAAATTAATTCTAAACCTAATCACAAGCATGCATAGGAATTAATACATTTCTGATTCATAATTCCTAAGTTTATTGTTCATTGTTCTAGTGTTAAGTAATCATCCAATTTAACACTCAACACCTAGGTTATACTATGTGGTGATCAAACACTAATATATGAAATGAAGCATTAAACAATGACATACAACCCTGATTCATTAATCTAAGCAAACCATAACAATCAAAGTTGATCCATTAAAACCCTAAAATAAAAGAATTAGTTCATGATAAAAGAGAATTGAAATTCAATTGTATTAAATCCAAAATCATTCATCTTCATGTGATTAATGTAAGAACAAATGAAATTGAATACTAAAGGTTGAGAATACAAAACCTTAATTAGAATCCTTTGAAGAACAAGTGCAATCTTCTTGTCTATCTGTCTTCAAATCGTTCCTTACCAAGAAATAATTCTAACCTAATTGTAAGAAAATGGAGAAATGGATGAGATAACTAAAGGTTTTCTTGAGAGAGTTGTCACTCCTCTCTGGGTGTGTTTTTCTGAAATGAGCGGCTAGGATTTTATGGAAAGTAGCTCCCTAATTTTAATTCTTGAAAAGCTGCCACGTCATCTGACTTGTCGTAACACAGGCATGTTTCTTCGCAACACGCCCGTGTTGACGAAATCATCCCTTGCACATCCTAATTTAAGGAATGCGAGAATATGAGTTTGTCGCTTTTAAACCAGCAAGGCGAGGCGCATTTGATTAGGCGCTCGCTTATTGCGTTTAGACTAGACTAGCGCCTTGTGAGAGGTAAAACAAATTCCTAAAGTTATTTAGTTTGCTTAAAACACTGATATTCTGATTTTAACAAATCTTTAGACTTTCTAGCATACATGCTTTAGGGTTTCTTAGCACTTTGACTTCTTTTTTAAGTTAAAGACTCAAAAAACTAGACCAGGTTATTATTATTATTTTTTTTGAAATCCAGACCAGGTTATTTAGTTTGCTTAAAACATTACTTTCTAGCATACATGTTTTAGGGGAACTGGACCAGTTAGATGTCTATTCAAACAAAACTTGTTGCATCATCATCAGTTGTCCTTGATTTTCTAAATAGGTAGTTTTTACATTTTCTTCAAAACATATTCTATCAATACGGTTTTCTTCTCTTCTAATATTTTTATCTCCCTCCTCCATGTCCATCTCTAGAATATCTCTATATTTACAAAATTCATGTAATTCTTTTCCCTCTAATTTTCCTTGCTATTTTTGGTCTTTCTTCCCAGTTGAAAGAATAAAAATAGTTAGTAAAATTTAGTTTTATCCTAAATATATATAATATGCTTAGATATCTACTATATTAATGTTTAATTATATTATTTGATTGTTTTAGAAATTTGAGCCTTGCTTCGCTCAGGGCGAGTGCTCTTTTTGCGCCTTTCGCCTTAGGTGATAAAAGTTTCCATCACCTTGCGTGTGTCTTTCGCTTTTGACTACCTTGGTGTAATCCGCTGACCAGCACAAATCTTCAGAACATGGGATGCCTCATTTGGTCGTGTAGTGAAACACGACTGTGTTTGATCTGATGATGCCTAGCCTTGTCTCCCAGAAATGTAGACACGCATGTGTTTTATCTGGTTTGGGCATGTTTAGCTGGAATTACACCATTTTCTGATCTTTTTCATCCTCTTACCAAGAAAATCCTACATTTGCAAATAAAATACAAAACAAACAAAAATACTAGAAAACATATTAAAATCAAAATAGAAATAGATAAAAATAGACACAAATAATATCTTAAAAACACTACAAAAATGGTTAGAACACTAAACAGTCATGGAAGGATTTTTTTGATGGACCCCATGGGTGGTGGGACATTGGATCAGAAGTGGTTAATGAGTTCATTGTGAATTCATCTGTGTGTGTGCGTGTGTAGTGGAGGGAGGGTAAGGAATAATGAACCTTTGCAATTACTTGCATTGATTGTTGTTTGCGTAAGACAATCCAAAGGGTATGGTATTTGAAAGAAAGAATGATGGAGAATTAATTTGGATTGATGAATCCACACCCAAATGGATTCAATAGAATCTAAAAGGTCATGGCATTTGATCAGAGAGCTATAGTGAAAGGCGGGAAAGGTACCTGATGTAGGATAGCTTGGGAACAAGTTGGACTTGTAAAAATTAGGTCCAGGGTTTATAGAAATCAAAAATTAGAGTTTTGAAATTAACATGGCAGATATATTCTTCAGAAAAATGAAGGAAAATTAAACAGCAGAAATGAACTACTATTAGTATCACACTAATAGGTTCTAGGACTTACTCCTATCAAGAAAGGGGTTAGAATTGCATCACACAACTCAAGATAAAAGCATAAATTGCTGAAATTTTATTAATTGAAATACGAAGATAGACACCCAAACTAAAATCCTCAACCTTAAAGGTAAAGAAATTCCAAAATTAGTTCTAATCCTCTTAAGGAATTGAACTCCTAAATACAACTAAAAGGAATATTATTTTCCTAAATCAACAAGGGCTCTAAAATAAAACTTAAAAATAACTATGAAATCCTAAAGAAAAAAGGATAGATTTCCAGCAAAGCTGAAATTACAAAATTACCCTTGTTCTTAAGATACTTGAACAACTTATTTATTTAAAATTCTATAATAGATTTCAATCCAATTCCCTATGAAATCTCCTGTATCATTATTCCACCAAATCAAAGCTTGAGGTTGATAAATTTCTGCTTTTTTTATTTCTCCAATAAACTATAAATTGATTTCCATCACATGGTTTATGTATTTGGCTTTGCTTTCATTTTCTATTGCTCGGATAACTTTACTATATCTTGTATATCGTAACTTATTTTATTCTTGGTGCTGATCACTAAATTTTGACTAACTTTAGGTAGCATGAAAAAAGATGGTGATTCTGCATTGAATTCCTGGAATGACCTTCTTGATAATCCAAAACAATGGTGGGATTACCGCAGTAGTAAGGTTAGTGGATCAGTGATGATTCCATCTTGTGTAATTGATGATTTTACCTGTCAAATTTAAGGATCCTTTATTTAATCATCTTTTTTGATTTACAAAGGCAAATCCAAAACATCCTGACTTTAAACGCAAGGATGGTGCTCTGGCTCTCTGGCTTAATAAGGGCCTACCTTGGTGGATTTTGTCAAAACTTGAAAAAACGGAGTTTGATGTACAAGTTCCTAGCTCAAGACAAGTGAAGAAGAATAAAGGTACAAACAACTTTCCTAACATGTGTGCATTACCTGAAGTAGAAATTTGATATTAACTGAAGTTGAAATAATTGGCATCCTTATTGTACAAATTTTGGTCCTTGAACTTCTAATTAGTTATATGGCTTTCGATCATTCAGTTGGTGTTATTGGTAGTTCTGTTTCGCTTTAGATATTTTGTATTCGTCTAAATTTTCTCTACACTGGCTTGTTTCAGGGGAAGAATCTTGGAAGAACTTGGTAGAAAACCCTGACAAATGGTGGGACAATAGATCAAATAAGGCAAGTCTTTGTTGAATCATTAGTGTTGTTTGTTTGTTTGTTTTTGACTTTGGTGAATCTCCATTTGCTATATTTAGAGAAATGTGAAATCTCCTGACTTCAAGCACAAAGAAACTGGCGAAGCACTGTGGCTCAATGACTCACCGACTTGGGTGCCGTCAAAGTTGCCTCCATTAAAGGGTGAACAAAATGTTGCTGGCTGGGGGAGACAGACACTGCTTTCTTAAGCCAATGGTAAGGGCAGTATAATTTTTAATGAATTGGTCAGGGATGATGATCCATTGCTTGGTTCACTGCTGTATTCACATATTCGGGAAGAATCTTGACACAAGTCATTTTGATGATGTTGCACAGGAAATTGTCTTCTCAAGTTGGTTGCCTTGAAGTTCCCAAACAGCAGTATATATTAAGAATCTGAGTGAAGGAAGCTTTTAGCTTTTGATAGGCGGGCCGGACATGATTAAGATGAACATATGACTTATAAACGTGCATATTTTTTTTTTTTTTTGCATTTAAAGTTCGTCAATGCTTTGGCTATTAGAGAAGACTTTTTTTTTTCTCCCTTTGGTCGTTTTTCTGAAACTCTCCTGTTCAACTTGGCTTCCTTGACTTAAAGAGATTGCATATTTATAAATTTTTCTTTTTTATTTTTATTTTCATTGTGGGGTGGTTTTCAATGTTATGAACATGTGCTTTTATTTATCTTTTACCTATCAATTGTTAAAAGGATTATTTTTAAAAAAAAAGAAAATTCTTTGCGTACCGAAATAGTTCCGGTAATTGGTATTAAAAATTATTAAATTTTGGGATAATTTTTAATGTGATAACTAAATTTTAATTTTTTATAAGTGAATACTTAAAATTTTTTTTTTTTTTTCCTCGAAGGTCACTAGGAAAATTCTAGCGAAGATTTCACTGGAAAAACTGACGTGGTTTTGCATGTGACCAGTCTGACTGACTCAGCACGCTATATCACCAAAGACATGAGTTAGGTGACGAGTCAAATTAGTAATCTCCTTGAAAAGTGGGGCCCATGATTAAAAAATTTTTCATTCTTTCTCCTTGCATGAGCGCTACGTATTAATAGATTAATTTTTTTTTTTTATAGTTGGGTTAGATTTTCTCTCTCTACCTTCTCAATCTCTCTAAAAATTCTCACAGCCATCTCTCTCTCCTACTCGATCTCTTTTTCTTTCTCATCGATTTCTTGCTTCTCTCTAATTACCGTTTGTTTCTTAATCTAACAAATACTTGAAATTGTTTCAAATTCTTTCTATAATCTAACAAGTAATCCCTAATTAAAAAAAACCAAATTTCCTAATTTGAAACCCTAATTTTGCGTACCTAGACTTTACGTCGCCATTTCTGTTTCTGTAATTGAATTTTGGTATGAAAATGGCGGATCATTACTTGTTAGGATGGATCTTGGCCTCTATGAAAGGGCTTTTTGCTTTGTACTATATGGTGTATTTGGTGGTTAAGAGAGAGGAAGAGAATAATAGAAGAGCCTTCTTCCAAGCTCGAAACGACTCCGTCAATACTATCTCCACTTTGAATGGAGAATGTAGGTCTGATGACCGTTCCTTCGGTGTTGATGTCATCATTATCGGTGCCAGTGTTGCTGGCTCCTCTCTCGCTCATACTCTTGACAAAATGATTTTCTTTTTTTGTCTGCATTTTCTCTATTAACCAAATTGAAATGGAATTTTTTGTTTCTTTCTTCTTTTACTTTAGTTCTAAATGCCTTTTCTTTCTCTCTCGTACACGGCTTACAAACTATACTAAATTAAATAGAATTTTTTTGTTCGGCCATGAGCTTTAGGTGCTTGTACATTGTGCTGTATAGTATCAACAGTGCTTTTACTTTTTCCTTCGTACTTTCTCTGTAAAGAGGTTTTAAAATGGTAGTTAGATTTGATTTCAGCTTTTAAATCCTATAAGTTCTATGAAATTCTGTGATATGATTTTTATACTCATCTCTAAACGGATTTCTCATATGAAATTTTTAGTTGATGGTTTTTGTTATTTTTGTTTTCTTCTTGTTAAATTTTTATTTTATGAACTTATTGATGATGATGATGATATACAATTATTTTAAGAACCAATTTCAAATTAGTATTTTCTCTCTCTATGTGTTACTCATGCTAGTCAGATTATTAATTTGACCTGGCATAATGAGCCACCAAGTTTGGGTGACGTGGCTTATGCGTGGCATTCTCAGTAATGAGTCTAGAATGATGTGTTTCCGGTAGTTTATTAGCCTGAAAAAGTCAAGTGAGCTCTTTGTAAAAAAAAAAAAAAAAAAAAAAAAAATTAGCTATTCACATGCATAAAATTAGAGTTTAGTGATCAGATTAAAAATTACCCTAAATTTTAATGATTTTTGGTGTTAATTACCGGAAAGAGTTCTTAATATATATCAAATACTATTTGTTTACAAATTGTTGATCAAAATCTTTTAACAAAAAGAATAAAAAATTAATCGATAGCACACATTGTTTGGGGCATTCATTTAGTTTAAGAACGTGTTTGGTATTATTGTTTGAATTCTTGTTAAAAAAAGTATTTTATTGAAAACATTGATTAAAAGCCATTAAAGTTTATTTTTTAAAATAAATTTTACATGTTTTAATTATAAAAGTGTTAAAACACTTAAATAATATCCTAAAATTATTTCTTAAAAGCATATAAAATGGTGCTTTTTCAGAAAAAAAAAAAATCAATTTTTTAATACTAAATAGACTCTAAATCTAATATAATCTTCTATCTAATTTCAAATTTCATAGTGGTTACATTTCATGATCAAATTTGGACCAAACCAAAGAGAGCATAAATGGCAAAGATGAGAGCTGGAGCATCTCATCTATATACATAATAAAAACAGAGTTCAAGAGTTATTTAAAATTTTTTTCATCATACATCAAGTAACATTTTTAAAATTTAAATTTATATGAAATTACCTCATCAATAACTAAATTTTTATGAAGCCATTTCATTATTTTTTTTTTCACATCATTATGTTTTTTAGTACTAACTAAAATTTATACAATTCAATATTTTTAATATACTTATATCATTCTTTTAATTGGTTCATATATTTTATTTATATTAATATTAATATTTAAAATATAATAAGATAATATTCAAATTTAATAAAATAATAATCATAATTTATGTATGTTAAAATATTTTTTTTAAAAAAAATATATATATATATGATTAAAATTCATGCTATGTGCGGACCTGCAACTAGTTACATAGTAATTAGGATCACTCTTTCCCCTCTTGATTTATAAGGATCGGTCTTTCGTCTTTTCCTCTGGATTCTATGAAAGATCGAATTTGAGCTGCAAGTTTTTCGCTAGACAACTGCTCTTTCGCTTTCTTCAGTAAGTGGGTGTAATCTGTATTGTCGATTCTTTGTGATTTTGAGGACTAGGAGTTACATTGAAAAGTTTTTTGTTCTCAGTGGGTCACTATATGTTCACTATTTGTGAAAAATCAAATTAGATTAAGATTTTTTTTTTTTTGAAACAATTAAGATTCTATTTATTTTGTGGAAAATAACTCTTTTCTGGAAAATCTTTTCTTTCAAAATATATTTTCTTTCTTTCTTTTTTTTTTTTTTTGAACATTCAAAGTATATTTTCTTAAAAATTCATTTTCTGTTATTTGATTATAATATTAAAAATTAGCTTAAAAAAACAAAACATTAAAAATTAATTAGAAAATAATATTAAAAATTTTAATTTATAAGACTATAAATATGTTTAGACTTATAAAAGCTATATATTTTTAAAATGTATTGTTAAACATAAAAAAAAAAAAATACATATATACTCGTAAATCTTCTAGCTAGAATATTATTGATTTTGATTACTTAATTAATTCAAAAAACTTATGTTAAAGACTTCTATTTAAGATATATCATTATCATATATAATAAGATATTAGAATTTAGAACTCTACTCATCTTTTTTTTTTTTTTTTTTTAAGGGAATGAAGAACTTCATTGAATTTAATCAAACTTGAATGAGAGAAGGAATATCTAGCCAAATGACGTTACTCATCTTAATTATCTTATCTAATATATATATATATATATATATATAACTTGCCGCATATTGCGTATAATAACTTTCATAATTATTAAAGGAATACGAATAATACTTGATGTGCTAAGAAATAACTCCGATTTCTAGCACACTTGTAG
This sequence comes from Vernicia montana, assembly GCA_949750685.1. Taxonomy (NCBI): domain Eukaryota; kingdom Viridiplantae; phylum Streptophyta; class Magnoliopsida; order Malpighiales; family Euphorbiaceae; genus Vernicia; species Vernicia montana. The sequence continues at coordinate 3,020 of CATKHJ010569059.1, read as the reverse complement.
GCGATCTTCGAATCCTGCAAGACAGCAAGTTAGAGAGTCCAGGCGATGTGCCTGGGGGACCACTCCGATGCTTAAGTTAGAAAAGTTGGAGATTACAAGCTTTTAATTGCTGAGAAGTGTTTAGAATTGCATTACCTATTTAATGGAGAAAAGAGCTCTATTTATAGTGGAGTGCCCAAAAGTGCCGAATCCTTCTTGGAATCAGTTTATTCCTTTTCAGTATTGTACATGGAGATGGATTGCAGTTTCATGATCGGATATGAACTGTTTAGGCGAACCTTTGGTTCGCCTAGAGCGATCAGTTTATATTTAGGATGTATCACATGTCCCCCACCAGTTTCCGAGTTAAAAACTCGGATATGCTCTGTTTTTAAGCGAGTTTTATCTTTAGGCGATTCAAGCATTGGCGATCTTCATGCGTGGTTCAGTTTCCTATGTAGACATTTATGACGCCGTCATTTCCCTTACTTTATAATAATTTTATTTCTCAAAGAAAGAATTGTACTGACGCTTTTTATGCCACGTGTCAACCCGTTATGGTTACCTAAACCCTTCGGTTTCTGCATTGTGTCCTTTAAATAGGGTTTTATACTTCCATTTTGATTTTTTACCTTTTTCCGCCACTTATTTTCTTCTCTTTCTCCATTTTTCTGCATTTGTATTTCGAGAACTTTTCTTTCTTACGTTTTACTTTTTCCTGGAGATTTCTCTGAATTTTCCTGGGGACTTCTTAGCCGTTGATTCGCTCAGTTCGCCTTTTTCTTATTCTGCTATTTTATCAGTAAGTCCTTCTTTATCCTTTTGATACTTATTTTTTAATTTCAAAATGAGTCATCTTGAAGATAGTCAAAATGATCACCTATCTAGCGATCATGCTGATAGCGAGGGTACTGTTTCAGACCGATCTTCTTCTTCAGGGTTTGATGTTGTATATATACATCCTCCCTCTAAGTCTGTTGCTATGCTCGGGTCTGTTGGTTTAACTACCCCTGTGTCCGACTCTCCCAAACTTCTAATTTCCGAACCAAAAAAGGGGATTCATATTCCCTGCGAATTAACCCTAGATCGCCTTTCTGAGATTAAGGCCTTATATGATATTCCTGATGCTTTTAAACTTCATTTGCCTGAACCGGGGACATTTGCAAACTAGAAATTAGGCGATCTAGATAGGATGATCTATTTGGAAGACTTAGAATCTGGTCTTTGGTTTCCTTTATCACGTCTGTATACCGATGTATTTCGGGAATACAATATTCCGATCTGCCAGCTTCATCCTAATTCTTGGAAAATTTTGGTTGGTCTTAAAATTTTGGGAAAATTACATGGTTTTGACATTACTAGCCGGGAGGTGAGAGAATTGTACCGTCTTGTGGCGAGGAAAGGATTTGATCATTTTAACCTTCAAAGTGACAGAAATTTTTTTACTTTGCCTTCCTCTCTCAAAAATTGGAAACATAAATTTTTCATTGTTACCCATGATCAAGGATGGGGCGATCTTCCCAACTACTGGGTAGTTACTCCCAAGAGTTCTCCCTCTATAGGTCTTCGATCCCTTACTTCTGAGGAAGAGAAACATCTGGAGGTTTTCTCTAAATTAAGTCCTATATCTTGTACCGACCTTATTTATGATCATTTCTTTGGGGATTCTTTCGGTCCAAAGAAGAGATTGCGATCTAAAGCTTTTAATTCTTCCACTGCCGGTATTATCTATTGACTGATTTTGTTGGATATGTTTTTTTTTTTTTTTTTTAATGTATATATATGTATATACTGATCTCTGTTTTTATTTTTAGAGATGAAGTCATTGGCTCAGAGGATGAAAGAGAAAAAGCTTACCAAGTCTGCTTCTGCCAGCCGATCTTCTGCTGCGGAGGCGCTTGTTGCTCCTCTCCCACCTCATTCGATAGTGAATATTTCAGCTGGAGATCCTGCTCATGCCTCTGCTAAAAATGTTACAGTACCCGCTCCTTCCTCTAGTGCTCAGAAAAGGGATCTCCCTGAGGATTTTTGTGGGAGATCTATGAAAAGACGCCGCCCAGGCGTGGAGGAGATCAGTCTTGATGATCTGACGAGGTTCGCCAAGTCTGTGGAAGATAAGTATGGCGAAGGGGCTACTGTTCGTGATCCTTCTGTGGCCATTGATATTATGAGGTCGATTCATTTACCAGCAGATGGCCAGAGTATGGCCGACTTTACTAATGCCCAGCTCGCCGGATCTGCTTATGAGTATATTTTCGAGGTGCGTGATTTTTTATTTCTCTCTTCTTTTTTTTTTAGTGGGTTTTTCTTCTCATATCTCTTTTTTTTTATTCTTCAGGCTGCGAATGTTATTTTTGAACTTCGCCAGCGGATGAGGTTGCAAAAAGATGAACTGAGGACAGAATGGTTTCGCCTTAGGGAGAAGCTCGAGGCCAGTCATGCTCTACAAGTGGCCAAACTCCAGACTTCTCTTGAAATGGAACTGAAAAAATATAGAGATATGGAGGCCGATCTCTTAGGGCAAATTGCATCTTTACGCTCGGAATCTGATGTGAATCGGCAGGAAGTTCGCCATTTGAAGGAGGAGGTTGAAAAGGAAAGACTTGCGAAGGAGAAGTATGAGGAGGCTATGGCTAATAAATTCCTGTCCTATCAGGAGAATGTTCTGGCTGCCATCCGAAGTAAATATCCTGAGCAAGATTTTGATTTTGTGGAAGATATTTATCCGAATGAGGACGAGGATGTGGTGGTTCCACCCCCTTCGACTGAGGATGAATTCTCTACAATCCCTCCTGTTTCTTTGGCGGATGGTCCTGCTGGCGATCTGCTTCCTTTGTCTGTTTTCGATTATAATATTGATCCTGTAAACGAAACTGTATAACAATTTTTTTTTTATTTTTTAATGAGAATTTCTTTGTTTCATTTTCTAAATTTTGGGGAATTGTTATTTATTATTATTATTATTATTATTATTATTATTATTATTATTATTATTATTATTATTATTATTATTATTATTATTATTATTATTATTATTATTA
>CATKHJ010569053.1:0-20877 GCA_949750685.1 Vernicia montana | reverse complement strand
TTTTTTTTTGCTACTAACAAAACTTTGTACAGTGAGGGAGAGCTTAGATTGGCACGCTATGTTTTTATTCAAGATTGGGTTCTTTGGGATTTTGATATTGTTGAGATTCAAGTTAAATATGAACCTGATTTTGTATCTCTAGCTTATTGCCTCCTCAATGTTTCTTCATGGTGTTGATGGATTTGCATGTCTTGATTTGGTCTTTAGTTTTCACTATGTGATTTTTGTGTTTGGATTGTAGAATTTTGTGCTAGTAATTGGCAGTGAAAAAAATAAGATTTTGGGGTTGCAGAGAAAAAACGATGCAGAAGAGTGACAATAGAAAAGTCAAAAAAAAAAAAAAAAAAGTGAAGAAACATTTAAATTAATAAATAATAGCCACGTGTCAAGTCAAGTCAGTTATTGTGCGTGTATTTTTTTTTTTTTGGCCAAATGTTATTGTGCGTGTATTTCAAGCATGGCATAAAATGAATATTGATTAGATATTTAATATGTTCAAAATTGATGAATTCAATAGTTAAATTAGACACATTAAAAATAAAAGATGCTACACGACTTTTTCAATAAAATTCAAGTGTTAAAATATGCATTCCCCCAATAACTTTCCCCAATTCAAGTGTTAAGAATTTCTCCACTGTAAGATGTTTTGGCCATTGAAGTCAAATGCACGAATAAAAATTCATTGGATAGAGATGAGGACCAACCTTATCGGCCAATTATGTTCAAGAAATGGTTGCCTTTCCATAATACACGTATTTGGAGAAAGATTACAAGCCTAGGACTTATTAGGTTGGTCAAATAGAATAGAGAAGAAATAAAATAGTCATTTCATATAATAGAATAATTATTTTTTGCTCTCTATAAATTTGAAAGATATTTACTATATATAATAAATTATTATATATTTAAAATTTTAATCAAAATTTATGATTATAAATTTGTTATTCTATAAAGTAAATATTCCACATTTAAATTTTACCTAAAGTTGAGAATAATTCAATACTTATTTTATTTTATCCTATTTCTTGTTATTCTATAAACCAAACCATCCTTTATTTTTTTTTTTCATGAAACAATTAAGCCAGAAACATATAACATCAAAAAGATTTAGAGCCATGCATGTAACTGGCATCCTTTTGCACTCTATAAATAGATTTTTGGAAAAACATTATACACATTTTTTTTTTTGATAAATTATCTTTTATATTACTAAATTTTACACAAATTTTATTTTATTTTTTAATATTTGATCATTAGTTTATTGTAATTATAATATTATTACATAGCAAAGATTTCTGTATAAAAATCTCATAGGATATTTGAAAATAAGGTATGGATAAAAAAAAATTGAAAAAACTTTAGTCTCTTTTTCGGTCGATTTTTTATTTCGGCTGAAACCAAGTGATAATATCATAGTTACAGCAAAATCAGTAACACAATATTCACAAGTTAAAGTTTCATCACCAAAATGAAATCCAATACAAAATTAAATGACTTTAATTAATTTATCTTTTTTTTAATCCAACTATAAACAATTTATGGACAATCTCCTCCTTTCTTCTTCGTCTTCTTTTCATATATTTCCTGCTGCTTTTAGTGCATTCACAAGTGCTGCTAAATTGGTGGTTTTGCAATCATGCAATGAGCCACACCCTTGTTTGACAAAGCTTACTCCAACCACCACTAATTGGTAGATGTACTACATTGCCATGAGACACCATTATCGAGCTTAACTGAAATCAACCTGTGTGCTCTTATTGGATACATTACGATTTAATGTTTTATTTAACAATTACATAAATTAGATAAAGTGTGAGTTGTTTGACAATTTCATAAATTAGATATAATGAAAGAGAAGCACACCTAATGTGTGCATTTGATTTCCTTCCGCAAGAGCATGAGAGACTCAAACCTTGCATGAACTTCTAATGCCAGAAGCCAGTTTGTCCACTATCAGCCTATACAGTGAAATATTCATATTTTATTAGTTGGATTCGAGCAACTATGAAATCTTACTCTACTTATACTCTACCAATAAAAAATGGAAAGAAAAGAGCACGTTCTTCCAGTTATTGCTGGATATTATTTGCACCTTTTCATGCTCCTTTATCAAAATAGTTCATTGCAATAATTTAAAACATAAACCAGAATTAGCACCATGTCTATTATGTATTTGCAAAATCACATCAGCATACACTATGACCATGTATTCAGATGAACTGACAATAACAATAATTGTTAAATAAGTTTTCACCTCATTACAGATTCGAAAAACCAACCTCCTTGTACCAAGTCTACTGATTCTTCTTTAGTGTAGAAGTTGATGATCTAGGATCTTGGTTAGAAGTTCTAATAATGAAAAGCAATGTTTCTACAAGCATTCCACAAACTAAACCAAGAATCCCTCCAGCAGCACTCTGGATTTAAATGAAAAGATCGACATCAATATCAGTTCAACTAGGAAATAGAAGAGAAAAGTTGGAAGCAATAAATTAATGTGTGCACTCATGTGGATGACAAGGGAAAAAGAGTATCATCAATATGACACTCAGTTTGCACTGACAAAGAAGGAAATATATATATAAGATGGCATCTTATCTTACCATTCCAGGATTGTGGCCGAACAATGCCCTAAATGCTGCATATCCCACCAGGTAGCCAGTAAACATTGTCAGAGCAACATGTAAACCTGTGGAAGTTTACAACGCAATAACTTTAGAACATATTTGATGTTAACAAGCATGGAAGAAATTGAATATATATATATATATATATATATATGGGGTTAAGAAAGCTGCACAAAGCCATACATAAAAAGGGAAATATAAATGAAATAGCATGTGCAAAAGAAAAGCTATGATGACAAAGGAAGAAGCAGCATTGACAATACAAAATGATAGTACAATGAAGTTGCTTCCAGGGGAGGGAGGAAAGCCATGTAAATAAATAACATAAATTTGGTTCTTAGGAATAATAGTTATAGGGGAATTAAAAACAGTAACCAGCCAATTAAGTTGCAAAATATTTAGCAATATACACACAAATATTTTTTGCCAGTCAATGCATAGTTTAAAAATATGGGAAGCATGTCTTTCTTTTTTTTTTTTTTTTTTTTTTTTTTTTTTGGTTGAGGATGGGAGAGCAGATTGTGAGTGAAAATTTTCACTGAAGTTAAGCATGCAACTCATATTTTCTGCTGTCTTACTCAGTAGACCTCAATCCCATGCAACTTAAGTATTATTCTTTAGCTAATAAGCATTATTCTTAAAAATTGGAAATGTCAAGCCACCTAATCATAAAAAATGAGCTATAATTTTCAGATCCATGTTTCCCAGTTTTGGATAACTTGTAACTTTTGATTTGGAGAAAAAAATTATGAAGAAGAAAAATAAGAATGAAGGAAGAAAAGATAAAGAAAAAACCTCAAAGGCACACTCAGAAGGAGAGAAAGTCTTAGCAAATGAAATATGGTTAAAATTTATTCATGGGTAGGCTTCACATTTAGCATATGTCAAATACATTTAATTCAACATTCTGAATTATTAAAGAAACACCAAACTTTCTTACAATTCATTTGAAGCATAAAATTAGAATTTTGAAAATTTAATCCCACTATCTCCTAAACACAACACTGATACTCAACTCTGGCAAACAGATTAGAGAGTAAGGTATCTAAGAAGCATAATTTCAATCTGAATAAATTATTAGTCCACAAACTCAAGTGCCAAATGTACACATGAATAGAAAAGAAAAAGGATAATTAATAAAAAGAAAAACCCTCAAATTGCTGGTATCAAACAGCTTAATCACATGGAAAGAATCAATGACAAGAATGAGACCTGCATTGAGACAGACAGTAACTCGAGAAACATCAAGTTTAAATACCCGAGGAACTCAGAATTGTGGTTTAGATTTTATGTTGGGCTTATTTGAGACCTCATTGAGTACACTCTAGCCTTTATAGAGTCCTACAAGCACGTTTAATTCTGCAAATTAGTTTAGAAGAACAAGTTTATACATTTTTGTAATTTAAAGCTTTTGCCAGAATGGGCAATCAGGTCCCTGTAGGAGTCTTTGTTTTTATTTTAAAGTCTTAGTCTGAGTCCTTATTAGTGTAGGATAACATCATTCCTTTTGATTTTCTTTGAATAGTCCAACACCTTAAAGGATTAGGACTAGTTTTTGGAGTCCAAAATTTTTAAGGTGTATGATTAGTTTATGAACATCCATTATTTAAATGTTTATAAATTGGTTTTTGTCCTTGAATAATCCTAGGTGTGATGTGTAAGGTTATCTCAAGTGTGATACCTATGGGCTTCTAAGTGTAATTTTTAGAATCTTTCGTATTTTACTTTCCACTGCAACTGGATCTGAAAATCAACAAAATAATTGCAAATTTCATGGGAGACCTGTTTAGCATCGTTGTTGGAATGGTTATAAAAAGCAGCATCTTATTCTAATTAGATACCATTAAAAATTGTTTTCAAAGTAAATATAACATAAATAAATAACGAAATATTTCAAAACAATTTAACAAAAGTTTCAAACTAATTTTCCTTCGCATCTGAAAGGATGTTTTTGAACCTCAGTTCCAATTTCAACTCTCAAATTCAAACACAAAGTCAGCGTCAAATTTTTTAAAAGAATATGTTATACATAAACCCCAATTTCTTATGTAAAATTCCAATTTTCCAATTCAAGTACAATCCATGCAAGTCATCCCCTATAAAAAATGTAAATGGAAGCCACCATAAAATTATTGAAAGATCTATAAAGACTAACATTCCACAAATTCCAAAAACATCATTCAAGGTCTTCTGATCTTAACCTCAATCTGGTTAGCTATGGCCCCATAAGGATGACAATGTGATAGTTTGTGATATTGTATATCATAAAGGAACAACACAATCACTAAAAAAATATTACAACAATCTAGGTTATTGGGTATTAATTTTCAATACTACGCAAAATCCATACCAATTGCCAATGCCATTTTCTATTAACATGTTGGGATGAAAAACAGTGTAATAGATGATCACGCAACTTATTATGATCTAGTCATTATTTCTTAGAAAAACTAATCTTAATCTGAATAATCCTTTTCTTGAACTCTACTTAGTCATGCTCCCATACCCTTCAAATGCCATCCCAATCCCCAGCAATTCTGTATCATGCAATGATACAACTAAAGAACAATGATCATCTTTGATAAAGGAACACTAATCCTTCCAATTCATTTGAAGGATAAAATAAGATTGATATCATCAGAATTATAATTTTGCAAATTCAATCCCACTATCTCCTAAACACAACCCCAAAATTCAACTCTGGAAAACAGATTTAAAGAGTAAGGTATTTAAGAAGCATGAATTACAATCCAAATAAATTATTAGTCAAGTGTTAAATGTGCACATGAATAGAAAAGGAAAAGGATGATTAGTAAAAAAGAAAAATCCTCAAATTGCTGGTATCAAACAGCTTAATCTAATGGAAAGAATCATAGACAAGAATGTGACCCCTATTGAGATTTGAGACAGACAGTAACTCAAGAAACATCAAGTTTAAATACCTAAGAAATTTAGATGTATAGTTTAGATTTTGTGTTGGGCTTATTTGAAACCTTATTGAGTACATTCTAGACTTTATAGAGTCCTACCAGTACATTTATTTCCGCAAATTAGTTGATGGTCCAATATATTACGACTTTAAGAAGAAGTATATGCATTTTTGTAATTTAAAGCTTTTGCTGGAATGGGCAATCAGGTATCTATAGAAGCACCTTAAAGGATTAAGACTAGCTTTTGGAGTCCAATATTTTTAGGGGGTATGATTAGTTTGAGTTTATGAACACCCATTCTTCAAATGATTATAAATTGGTTTTTGTCATTGTCATTGAATAATCCTAGGTATGATGTCTAAGGTTATCTCAAGTGTGATATCTATGGGCTTCTAAATGTAATGCTTAGAATCTTTCATATTTTACTTTCCACCGCAACTAGAACTGAAAATCAACAAAATAATTGCAGATTTCATGTGAGACCTGTTTGGCGTTGTTGTTGGAATGGTTAAATAAAGCACCATCTTATTCTAACTAGATACCATTAAAAAAATGTTTTTCATATATAAATAACGAAATATTTCAAAACAATTTAACAATAGTTTCAAACTAATATTCCATCGAATCGAATCTAAAAGGATGTTTTTGAACCTCAGTTCCAATTTCAACTCTCAAATTCAAACACAAAGTCAGTGTCAAATTTTTTAAAAAGAATATTTATACATAAACCCCAATTCTTTATGTAAAATTCCAATTTTCCAATTCAAGTACAATCCATGCAAGTTATCCCCCTATCAAATATGTAAATGGAAGCCACCATAAAATTATTTAAAGATCTTAGAAAAACTAATCCCAATTTGAATAATCCTTTTCCTGAACTCTACTTAGTCATGCTCCCATACCCTTGAAATGCCATCCCCGTCCCCAACAATTTTTGTGTCATGCAATGATCCAAATAAAGAACAATGTTTATCTTATTCTATATTACCCAACATAAGAAGCTGAATGAGCTAAAGATTAATAAACATGGTGTCCAAAATATCAAAACAAATAAAAATTCCGAAAACAATGGGAAATGAGCATCTGTCAATTTTCTAATAAAAAGGGCTGCCCCAATGAACGAGGCTCCCCACTTGGCAAGTGTTTCCAAATTTGGTTATCTAAAAGAAATTCATTCCGAGAAGAGAGAAAATTTAACATCATATTTGTAGCAGGAAGCTTAGTTGTAAGTTTGATAATATAAAGATAATTACCAAAACCAAGCTGATCCTTGTAAGAGGAGAAAGGCTCATTCTCATCCTTCCTTGGCGTGATATCCTTGACAAGCTCTTGATAAGCATTCCTCTCTGCCAATTCCTCGAGTTTTCTCAGTCTCGCATTTAACACTTCACTCTATATCAATCTCAAAAAACAAACAAAATAAGTATACATTCATAATCCACATGCCAACACAAAAAAACAAAAAAAATCCTCAGTATTCTCAGGAAACAAACGTCATAGCAACATATACACATATGAGAGAGAGAGAGAGGGAAAGAATCGGTAGTCTTACCTTCTCTCTAGGTTTAGGACCGGTAAAGATGAATTGGGATCCTGAGAAGAGGCTGATCAAATCGGGTCGGGTGGAAGGCTGAGACCCGATCCATATAGTACGGAGAGAGTTGTACTGTAAATGATTTTGAGAGATGAGAGTGGAAGCAAGGTCTCGTAGTTGCTGAGAAAGGTGTGCTTCTTTGGATGCTGAGAGGAGAAAGGACCGAATGGTTTCGGTGGCCGATACTGTCAATCCTGATGGATTTGGCGGGTCGGTTACGCTGCTCATTTTCGCATCTCAGAGAACCAAGAAGACGCAGTTAGATATGTCCATTCCTAATGGCCGGACCTGATCGAGTCTTATTTTTACAAAGCCCAAGCATAGTCCGGGCCAGGTCTGAACAGATTTAAGCCCGTTTTGAATATGAATTTTCAAGTCGAACCTGCCCACAAATCCTATAATTTTTTGGAGCAAATTAAGCTTTTTTTTTTTTTTTTTTTTTCGATCGAGAAAATTACATCAAATATTTTTTTTAAAATTTTTTTTAAATATCATTTTATTTTTTTAAATTTTTAAAAATGTTTTTTTTTATACTTATATATTTGTGATATACTTTTAATATACTTTTAATATATTTTTGATATATTTATGATATATTTATGATGTAACATTTTTGAAATAAAATTTTTTTATAAGTGTATTTTTGAAAAAAAAAAAAAAAAAACATGTATGAGAATATTTTATCTTTTTAAGATATTTATGTACAAAATCCTTTTATTTATTTATTTATTTTTTAATTTATTTCTTTACAATTATATGCTCTGTTTCATTTTTCTCATATTTTAATGCTCCATGATTTATTTTTACCCTACAATTTCTTTTTACAAAAATACATTCCCTATGCGAGTCACGACCTTAGGCTTTGATCGGCAGCGGCGGTGATGGCTTGGCCAAAGGCCACAGATCGCGATGGCCAGAACAGAGCACCAAAACAAAAAGTTGGTTGACTATATCTGAAGCAGTTGAGAATTGCCGGCATAAATGGATGGAAGAGGCTTTGAAGCAATTCTCTGTGTGGCTTGCAGATAAGATGTAAACCACAAATAAGGATTCACCCAATCAAGATTGATTTGCTGTGTGCATAAAGGAAAAGTTCATGCTCACAGATCTCTGATAGATGCTTTTGCAATTTTCTTCGACATCTCTTTCAAGTATATCATAATAGTAGCAAAAGTTTTAGGATTACATAGCTCTTGTTTTTGTATGGTTTTCAGAGTCTTGTTCATGTTACTGAGCTCTTGCATTTTAATCCTTGACCATTTGTTCCTGTAGTTTTAGATGTTCATTGATGTATCATTTTATTTAGATGTTGGCCATTGAAAGGCCTTGCAATCCCACGATTATACTTTTCTGAAATATTAAAACAAGGAAAAAGAAATCCAAGAGCTAACCATTTGGCCCGCTTGCATGTGCCTAGGTATCTTGTGCATAATTTTCTGATCAGACATTTAACAAATGATGATAGCCTTACCACTGAGTAAATGATTTGCATAATTTATTGCAAATTATTGAACTATCAACTCAACCAGCTCAACACCCGATCAAATGAAGCCAGAAGAAAACAAAACCATGTAGTAGCAAATAGTAATATAATAAAATGCTTAAAAATAGTTTCATTAATTAGAAATTAATGAAATCATTCTTATTTGCTTGTCCATCTTGAGTCTTTCAAATAATTGGACAAAAAAAATTCAAGAATCATTCAAAAAAAGTATACCCTAGAATAAAACTTCATGAAGAACCAAAAATTAAAAATATAATAATAAGAAAAAACTATATGAGTAATTCAAGGAAAAAAAAATTACCTCAAATTGCAATTAGTGAATCAGATGCTTGTTATATACCACATGTATACTTAACATATACAATTTACTGTTAGTTTATATTTTTAATTTTTTCAAATTTGTAATATGTGTATATATAGAGTGGTTGCAAATACCAAACATATATGTAACATATATTATATTTTTTTTATACGTATACCATTTACTGTTATTTTATCTTTTATATTTTTTTTCAAATTTGCGATATGTATATATTAAAATAGTTGCAGATACTAAACATATATTTAATGTATACCAAATTTTGGTATATGTATATCATTTATTGTTAGTTTATATATCTTTTTAATTTTTTCAAATTTGAAATATATATATATTAAAGTAATTGCAGATATCAAATATATACTTAACGTATACTACATTTTGATATACGTATATCATTTACTGTTTATCTTTTTAATTTTTTCAAATTTATAATATGTATATATTAAAGTAGTTGCAGATATCAAACATATATTATACGTATACCAAATTTTGGTATACGTATACCATTTATTGTTAGTTTATATATCTTTTTAATTTTTTCAAATTTGCAATCTGTATATATAAATTATTTACAGATACTAAACGTATACCAAATTTTGGTATACATATACCATTTACTGTTAATTTATCTTTATATTTTTTCAAATTTGTAATCTGTATATATTAAAGCAGTTGCATATATCAAACGTATACTTAACATATACCAAATTTTAGTATATGTATATCATTTATTATTAGTTTATATATTTTTAAATTTTTTTCAAATTTGAAATCTGTATATAATAAAGTAGTTGCAGTTACCAAATATATACATAAAGTATACCAAATTTTAGTATATGTATATCATTTACCGTTAGTTTATATTTTTATTTTAAAATTCTAACTGTATATTATCCATATAATAACTAAATATTAATATGGTCATATAATATTGATTTTCCTTTAGAATATACATGAAAATATTAAAATAATATCACATTAATATTTTTGTTGAAAAATAAAATTTTATTATAAAGAAAATAATAATAATACACACAAAAGTAGCTTTAATAATACACACAAAAGTAGTTTTTCTCCTAGCTATATTACAAGTATTTATTTTTAGTTATATTATAGGGATATTATTTAATATAAACTTTAGTTATATTCAAAGTATTTTCAAAGTGATATTTGGTAAAACTAAAAATTAAGTGTCGAAACTTTAAATGTTATAAATTTGAAGTATTGAATAACTAAAAATTATTTGTTGAAATTTTAAATGTTAAATTTGAAGTGCTAAAATGAGGCTGAAAAATGGTGATTTGTTGGATATTAAAAGACAAAAATTGTACTCTAGTTCTTTTTGTTTTTTGTTTTTTTAATTTTTAATCAATGTATATAGAATTTAATTAAATAGGCAATAATTTTGAATTCAATTTTAGTCTTTTTGTTTCCAAACTATTTTTCCTCCTTTGCTTTAAAAAAATAAAATTATGAGATTGTGTTTAAATTCATTTTTAATCAATAAGTCATTATTTATTTATTTATTTATTTATTTTTATTCTGTTTGAATAATTTTAGAATAGACTAACAAATATTAATAATTTTTATTAATCATAATAATTACATTAATACATTTGGGCAAGCTTGGGAGGATTTGAAGTTATAAATTAAAAAAAAAATAAAAATTATAAGTTATAATTACTATCTTGTCTTGTTTGAGAAAAAAAAATTTGAGCAAATCAGAGAATTGCATTTCACACGCTTCTTTTTTGCCCGGAAATTAGAACTTTCATTCCATAGAAGTCACAGCAGGTATTTCACATACTTCTACTACTCACTCATCAGCCCTTTTGATTTGTCCTCCAATAACCAACGATAATTTATTATTTTGTGTTGTTTGATTTGTCCTTTTGGCAATAGACAAATAAGGTAGAGGTAGTGCATCACGTGAAGGAGCTAAAATCGCAAGTGGCTCACGGAGACACCGCACAAAAGAAAAAAATAGAAAGAAAAAACCCTAATTTTTAATAATAATCCATTCTATATAAATGGAATCCATTACACGATTCAATTTAAATGGGAGTTGCAACAACAATTATTCCATAAAGCAATAAACAAGTAAATAAAGACTTCAAATTTCAACTAATGTAGTATTTGATATTGCCATTCAGTATTTAAAATTAAAATTTTCAGAATTTAATTGTTTTAAATTGTTTGATAATACATATTTTAAAAGTCTTAATTAAGTTAAAAACTATTCAAAATAATTAAAATTTATATTAAATACAATAAGTGATTAATTTTTAAATAATTTTATATTTTAAAGATTATATCATTTATATTATTCAGATATTAAATTTTCAACACTTAATTTTTAATTTTACCAAATACTGCACAACTTTTGAAAATAAGTGCTCAACAACTGAATATTCACATTGAATATTCAACCGATAAAACAAAGTTTTTTTTTTTTTTTTTTGCCAAAGATAAAACAAAGTATTTGATAAGAGATAAAATAGGATAGTTTCTTCAAAGTTCAAACTCAAAAAAATTAATAAAAATATCAAACAACCAAGTTCAACAAATTATTAAATAAGCCAAAGAAAGAGACTTTGTTTTTGAAGCAACAGTCACAAACATGTAAAAATCATCTGTAATACCCCAGATGTCTGTAAATCACTAGAGACCTAAGTATAGTATAGAGCTAAGTAAAATAAGGGAAATGAGAAGGAAAATAGGAAGTTAAAGAACCGAAACCCTATAAAGGATACGAGTTCGAAAATCGAAGCATTAAGTATGAGTTGGCGAATTTCGACCCCAGAAAGAATTTTAAGATTTTATTTGGAGAATTTATGCAAATATGAGGACATTAGAAGTGGTGAAACTCACAAATTAAATTGGAGTAAGCATAAAAAATTATTTAAGTGAAATTGGTGCGCAATAACACGAAACCGACGAATGTCGAATCTAAATTTTTTTTTTTTTTTTCAGATTTTGACTTAGGAAAATTTAGCATTAGAATAATTATTTATGATGTTAGTAACCTAGAAATTATAATAAAAATATTTATAGACAATAATTACATTATTAGTAGTAAATAAAGTTAGAAAAAAATGACAATTTTGTTATTTATGGCAAGTATGCCATCATTAATGTGGACTTTTGGATTTAAAGGAAAAAAAAAAAAAAAAGGAACAACAACAAGAAAGCAGCCGAAAATTAGAGAAAGGGATGGTGAGTGGATGAGATTGAATTAAATAAATTAAAAGGATATAAAAAAAAAAGAAAAGAAAAGAAA
This sequence comes from Vernicia montana, assembly GCA_949750685.1. Lineage (NCBI taxonomy): Eukaryota > Viridiplantae > Streptophyta > Magnoliopsida > Malpighiales > Euphorbiaceae > Vernicia > Vernicia montana. The sequence continues at coordinate 8,620 of CATKHJ010569053.1, read as the reverse complement.
AGATACATATAAGATATGTTTGAGTTACCTAACAAAATACTTAGTCATTTAAACTCTAGTGAACTAAAGAAATAAGAGAGAGTGAAGAGAGAGGAAGTAGAAGGAAGGCAGCCACGGAAAGAAGAAAAAAAAAAAACAAAGGAAAATAAATTTATGTGAAAGGTAAGAACACAAAATTTAAGCTCGTTTTATGTTTATTATGTGTTTTTGAATTGTTGATTCCATTTTTTTTTTATTGTTTATGGTTTTGGGTTGGATGAGGCAAATTGAGGAAATTGATTAATTAAAATTTGAATGGAAGAAAGGAGCATGTTTAAGAGTATTTAAGTGAAAAAAAAAGAAGAAGAAGTAGAAGTGATGGAGGAAGGAGTAGTGAAGAAAAACCTAGGTTTGGTTTTGGTGAGGAGTTAACCGCTGGAAATTGAGGCCTCAGTTAGAGGAGATTAAGAACTGAATTTGGCTTGGGACAAAACTGATAAGTTGTAGCTTGGAAGTATTTTTAGAATCTCATGAAAGGGTTTAAAGAAATTCCCAACACGTTGGGAGTTATAAAGGCTGAAACAGGACTGCCTCTGCATGCAGACCTGATGGGATTGCAGGAATTTGAGTGGCATTTTAAGTGGTATTAGAGATAGAATTTGATTAAAATATAAACTAATGAATTGGTCCTTGATATGTTAAATTTTATGTGGTAAAAAGTCTTGGGCTGATTCCATTCACGTTGGGAGATAGAGAGTCTAAAAATAGACTGACTCTGTATATAAGACTGATGAGAATATAGATATTGAGACACGATTTTGAGAGACTTAAAGATATAAATAGTACAAGGCAAAACATATGAAATAATACTTAGGATGTATGTTTTAATTTAGTGAAATAATTGTAGCATTTGGCCAAGTGAATAGGAAGGTATAGTGAAAGTATTGGAGATAGTTCAGCCTGTCTAAGGCAGTGATCCAGGGCAGGATTAAAAATCGTACCAAATTTTGTGTAGGACTCAGAATGAGCTAAAATTTTAGTATTTTGTTCCCTTATATGTTAAATTTCCAATTCATCAAGAACTAATGCAATTGGAGTTTTGTAGCTTGAATTATAGCAGTCACAACACTGCTGGGTCAATAGGTGTATTATAGGCAGAATGTAAAGTTTAAATGTTTTAGTATATTATTTTTAGAACCGATGAGTTATTTTTGTATTGGTTGTGTGTAGAGGTTCAAGGAAGACGTCAAAGAGGTGAGAACTAAGAAGTTAAAGGGAATCCTTGATTTGAAGTGTTAAAGGAAAGAGCATAATAAGAATTGCACATAAGAGGTGAGTGTTTAATATGTTATTATGCTTGTGTGTGAGTTGTATTCCATTGTTTTTTCATTGCCTTCCAATTCATAAAGATTATTGAAACTCTTGAAATTCTAGTGTTCTTGATCATTCCATTCATAATCCCAAATTGATACTTGAGTTGCCTTGATTCGTACATGTCATGCGTTCATTAATTATCATATTTATAATATTGGATTCTTCAAGAATCCTATTGTTAAGTTGTTCTTCAAGAATTCTATTGTTAAGTTGTTCTTGATATTTTCTCACTTGAATTTGTTATCCAAATTTGAGTTATCCTACTTGCATTGCCATTATTCTATGTCATGATACTTGGCACAATCGCCATGAGTTATTACTTGGCTAAATTGCCATGAGTTGTTACTTGGCTAAATTGCCTTGAGTTATTTACTTGGCTAAATTGCCATCAGTTGTTTACTTGGCATAACTTGAAATGAGTTGTTTACCTGGCCAAAAGTTGCCATGAGTTGTCTAATTGGCTAAATTTCCAAGAGTTGTCTACTTGGGATCCGCCATGAGTTGTACAGTAGATTGTCTGTGAGTATGTATTAAAAATCCTTGCTTTTACCCCAATTGAGATTTGATTGAAATTTGCTATTCTTTTATGATAATTGTTCAGCTCGATTGATACATATTTATTAATCCTTTCTCATCGTACATTGTTTCAAGTTTATATTGTATTGTTATATTCCACTATGATTATTACTCTTGTGGGCCAATTTAAATTTCGAGCTACAAATGTAGTAGCATATTATGCATTCACTGAGTATTTGACTCATCCCAATTTCCCTTATTTTTTTTACTGGAAAATAGAATTTGGTCAAGTGAGCTCAAGTAATTATCTTCACTTGTAGCTCATGCTAGCTGAGGATAAGTTTTATTTTAAGCATATAACATAAAATATATGTGTATGTAAATATTTGTATAAATCTAGATGCTCCGTGGATATTACCAGTTGTAGAAGGATAATAGGTAATGTATGTATAATTAAGAGTGACTTAAAATTTTTCTTAACTGTGTAATATCAACAAAGAAGTTTAAAGATAATAATATATGTTATTATGTATAAATATACAGTTGGTTAATAATATGAAAGTTGAGATATAAAGAGACCTTGAATATATGTCAATATGTATGATAAATATAGTGGGAGGATTTGTATTGATAATGGAATTGATGATATAAGAGAGTAAATATTTGGAAGTGCATTTTGATTGCAGGTTTTGGATCTTGGGTAGCGTTATGTGTATTGTCGACACTCTGCCGAAGTACTGGTTAGTTGTTAGTGTATTGGGTTCTATGGGTTTTTGGTGGCTTTAGGCCAATCCATACCCTAAGACTGTCTATACCAAGATGTGACATCATTAAAATGTCAAAATGGGAAAATTAGAAATTAGAAAATGACATATTGAAAAAAAATTATGCAAATAAAAAAAAATGGTTTTATTCCTTAAATAAAGGAAAATCCTAAAATACCATGATAAATCACTCGCTTTTTAATAAATAAAGGAATAAAAACTTTTCCTAATGCATAAGAATGGGCAATTTCAATTTTCAAATCTATTCAACAATCCAAATGAATTAAAGAAAGCTGAAATAGAGATAGACATTGAAATTGGTGAAGATCGCTTAATAGAAGATATACAAAAATTAAATTTGTTATAATCACATAAATCTTTATTACTTTAACACTCATAATCTATCATGCTAGAGTTATTAAGGAGATTTAGATATAAATATCAATATTTATTGTAGCAGTCAAACCTTTGCGGAATGAACGATGAATGAGTGCTCAGATAGCAGGTGTGACCTTCCTTAGTCAAATCCCTAATTTCTTAAGGTTTCTCAACTCTCTGTCTCTAATGGGTAGATAATAGAAAGTGGCTAAATGATTTGACGTATTGGGGGCCATAACCTAGGAGTCCTTAAATACTGACTTATTCGTATCCCATTAAGCCTATATGGGTTAGGAATGGGTATCCACTCATTAACTCTATACTAATTCCTGAAGTCTATGGGCTTTACATAAACGAATCACTTAAACCAAGCCCACTTATAAAATAGCCTGTCAATATAATTGTTTCATTAAATATGTAAGCCCATATAATAGAGATTAAAACCTAACAATCTCCCACTTGGGCTACATATAAAATCTGAAACAATTATATCAAACAAATTCTTTATGTGTACACTTTTGTGCTATTTTCTTTAGACTTTTCCTTAGTTTCAATTTGGTCCATTTCCTACATCAATATGAGATCATGGCGGCTTTTGTTACATACAAGCGTAACTAAACCTTCCATAATCACCATACTAATATATTCAATGACATAGATATAGTATGAATGAGTGGCTTGGAAATTATATGCAATGTAATCTCACACATGTCTATTTCCAACTGGTCCTACTTTATTATTTAGGGAGATCAATCCAAAATTCACAAATAAATTCAGAAATATAGATAATGAAATGAATCATAAAACTTTATTATGCATATAAAATAAACATGTAAAACATGTCAACATAGAACACCCAAGAATAAAACTCCCATTAAAACAAGGTGGTACAAAATATGCCTACACCCATATGAGCAGTGTGCTCATGAAAGACCTTAGGTGGGAAACCCTCGGTTAACGGATCCACTATCATGGAGTTTGTCCTTATATGTTCTATATAAATTTGACCACTCTAAACTCTTTCCTTAACAGACAAAAACTTGATGTCAATATGTTTTGACTTCATAGAGCTTCTGTTGTTATTAGAATACAAAACTAGAGACTTGTTGTCATAGAATAATTTTAATGGCCTTTCAATGCCATTAACTACATGTAGCCTAGTGACAAAATTATGTTGCCATATCCTATGATTAGATGCCTCAAAACAGGCTATGAACTCTGCAGCCATGGTTGAAGAAGCTATGAGTGTCTGCTTGGCACTCTTCCAGGATATAGCTCCTCTAACCAGCATAAAACATAGCCCGTAGTGGATCGTTTACTATCTTGGCATCCCACAAAATCGGAATCAGAATACCCAATGATCTCTAAACTATCAGATTTCCTATAAGTTAGCATGAAATTCTTTGTTCTCTACAAATACCGCATAACTCGTTTGGCTGCTTTCCAATGATCCAGTCTTGGGTTGCTTAAATATCTGCCTAACAGTCCCATTATAAAAGCTATATCAGGACAGGTGCACACTTGAGCATGCATCAGACTTTCTATTGCCGAGGCATAGGGAATCTTTTGCATCTCCTTTATTTCAATGTCACTTTTGGGGCATTGATTGAGACTGAACTTATCTCCTTTAGCTATGGGTGTATCTCCCGGTGAAAATCCTTTCATGCCGAATCTACTTAGCACCCTTTCGATATAATTCTTTTGTGACAACCTAAGGATACCTTGAGAGCAATCTCGTAGTATCTGTATACCTAATACAAAAGAGGTGTCCCCAAGATCTTTCATCTCAAAATTCTTAGTGAGAAATTTCTTGGTTTCGTGCAATAAGCCTATACTTGCCAGCAGTATGTCATTGACATACAACACCATAAATATAAACTTACTCCAACTAAACTTGAGATATACACAATCATCAATCATATTTACTTCAAAACCATATAAGGTAATTATTTGATGAAATTTGTGATACCATTGATGAGAAGCCTGTTTGAGACCATAGATGGATTTCTTTAATTTACAGACCATAGACTTTGAATCTTTGGATTCAAAATTTTCTAGTTGAACCATATAAATTGTTTCATCAATGTCTCCATTGAGAAACATTGTCTTTACATCCATTTGATGTAGCTCTAAATCAAATTGAGCTATAAGTGCCATTATTGTCCTAAAAGAATCCTTTGATGAAACCGGAGAAAAGATCTCTTTAGGCAACTCGACAAGATCCAAAACGTCATTGTTTTTCATGGATTTCATCTCATCTTGCATGGCATTGATCCAACGTTGAGAATTGGAACTTTGAAGAGCTTCGCAAAGGTTGATTGGATCATCTTCTGCTAAGCCTACATAATCTTCTTGTTCCAAGAGGAAGATGATATAATCATCTGGAATTGCACTTTTCCTTTCTCTACTGGATCTCCTTAATGGAACTTTTTGAGGTTATTGAGTTTTCTCTATAGAAAGAACTTCATTGTTTTCTTGAACCGGAGTTGCATCTTTAACAATGTCAGGATTTATTGCCTGATCACTGTCAATAGCAATATTAGGAAGAGAAATAAATTTCTCTTCTTCAGAGACAACTTCTCCATAAAAAAAGAAGTTCCTTAAGTCTTCCCCTCCAAACTCTACATCCTGAAGAAATCTCACATTTCCCGTCTAAAAGAAGGATCGGGTAGTGGGATCATAGAACTTAAATCCTCAAGAGCGTTATGCATATCCAACAAAGTAGCAGCTAACCGTCTTAGAGCCGAATTTCCTTCCATTAGGCCTATAAGGCCTTGCCTCAACTGGACATCCCCAAATGTGTAAATGCCTTATACTAGGCTTTTTTCCAATCCACATTTCATATGGGGTTTTAGCTATCGCTTTGCTAGGTACTTGTTAAGGATATATATTGCAATCTTTAATGCTTCTCCCCAAAGTGATTCAGATAAAGAAGAATGATTGATCATACTTCTTAATATGTCTTTAAACGTCCTGTTTCGTCTCTCAGCAACACCATTCATGCTGGGTTTGCCTGGCATAGTGTATTGTGGAACGATACCACATCTCTTTAGGAAGTTAGCAAAGGGTCCTGGACGTTATTCTCCTGACCCATCATTTCTGCTGTAGTATTCTCCACCACGGTCATATTTGATAGCTTTAATTTTCTTTCCAAGCTGAAGTTCAACTTCAGCTTTATAAGACTTGAAAACGCCTAGGGGTTGAGGCTTCTCATTTATTAAATATAGGTACCTATATCTATAGTAGTCATCTATGAACGTAATAAAATACTGTTGACTATTCCACGTTGCTATAGGGAATGGACCACATATATCCATATGTATTAGTTCTAAGACTTCTGTACATCTGTTGGCACCTGATTTCATTATTTCGTTAGTTTTCCCTTAATACATTTAACACAGACTTGGAAGTATGTTAAATCAAGGGAATCAAGAATTTCGTCTAACATAAGCCTCTGAATTCTCTGTTTAGAGATATGGCCTAAATGCTTGTGCCATAGGGTGGCAGAATTCTTATTTAATTTACACTTTGTACCTCTTGAACTAGTATGTAGGATTTCATTACGAGAAGAAATAGTTTCTAGCATATAAAGACGATCAATTAAAATATCGGTACTAATAACATAAGAATTTAGAGAGACATTAACTTTATTATTTCCAAAATCACAAGAGTATCCACATTTGTCTAAACTAGAAATAGAAATTAAACTCTATTTAAATGACGGAACTATAAATATTTCAACTAAATTCAAATAACAACCAGTTTTTAAAAGTAATCTAAAATGCCCTATAGCTTCCACAGGGACTTTATTGCCATTGCTTATATAGATGAATCTTTCAGCATTAATTGGCGGTCGGCTCTAGTGGCAACCCTGCATAGACATACTTATGTGAGTAGTAGCACCATAATCTATCCACCAAGGGTCTATAGGTATAGAAGCTAAATTAGCTTCAGAACAAACTAAAGTGAGAACCTTACCTTTCTTTGCAAGCTAGGCGGCGTATTTGGAACACTCTTTCTTCATATGTCCTCCCTTCTTGCAGAAAAAATAGGTGAATTCATCACCCTACTTCTTCACCTTTTATTGCGAGGGTGTTCCATCTGCAATATCCTTAGCTCTTTTCTTTTTCTTATTCTGAGAGGTCGATGCTAAGTGAGCACTTTCTGTCTTATCCCTCTGAATCCTTTCCTTTTATTGCACACATTGTGAAAAGAGCTCATTAAGAGTCCATTTATCCTTTTGAGTGTTATAACTCACCTTAAACTGACTAAATTGCGTAGGAAGAGAAATGAGAACTAAATGTACGAGTAAATCTTCATTTATCTCTAACTTTAGTGCCTTTAGTTTTCCAGCAAGATTTGACATCTCCATTATCTACTCTCTTATGTTTCCTTTTCCTTTGTACCTCATATAAATCAGAGTAGCCAAATGGTTACTCATTTCTGATTTCTCATTTTGGGCAAAATACTGTTGTATTGCTACAAGGGATTTCTTAGCATTATTGCTCTAAAAAATAGAGCCCCGAAACACTTTCGGTATGGAACATTTCATGATCATTAGACTCATGTGGTTAGAGCGATCCCATTTCTCAACTTTGGCCTCATTTGAATTACGCTCAATTGGAACGGGTCGCTCCGTCCTTAGCGCAAGGTCTAAATCCCTACAGCCGAGGACAATTTCCACGTTCTCTTTCCAGACCTTAAAATTTGTACCATTTAGCGTAGGAATGGCACTGATTTGAGCAAAAACATTATTTACAGTTGCTGAAACTAAATAGAGAATAAAGAAACAATACACATTCAATAATCATGTCATTAAATAAAAAATTTAGACAAGAAAATTATAAAACAAGATACTTAGCACAACTTGACATTTAGTGTTTGCACATAAATATCAATTATAAATGGTACTTATAAGGCCTCGCTCGAGCACCGGGGTTTGGTCCGCTAGGAAATAAAATGTCACAACCCGACTTTTGAGCCGGGACGGTCCTAGGGCATGGGTAGGCATAAGGCCACCAAAAACTCGTAGAACCCATTACTATACTAACTAATCATACACACACAATTCCCATATCAGAACCCCAAACAAATTACTATAACAATCCAAATCATCCATTCATTAAATGTATTCCATTAATACAATAAGGTAATATGCCACATATTACAATCCCAATTGAATATACATAATAGAATCATCATAAACAATATCATAATGACCATGGAACTCTAGACTTGACTCTTGGAGATACATATTCATTATGATATAATCAAAATGACAAAATGAAAACGTGGACAGAGTAACCCCCAAGCGAGAAGATGATGCTTGAGTTTTACCTCGTCTCAACCTCTACAGCACCTGAAAAAGATAAACCACTATGGGGTGAGATATAAATCTCAGTGAATACACAATAGTTCAATATGATATGCCGGCTAGGTACAATAGAGAATATGCAATTAGAATAGCTTCAAGGCTTTTAGGCAATATAAACAATTAGATATTAAAGTTATCACAATGGGATTTATTCATGAAAGAAATGAATAAATCCAATCCATAAGCAATTTATCACAATTCTTTTTATTTTAGCAGAAATCATATATTCGAGAAC